>CM071868.1:42823609-42883700 GCA_036759665.1 Gynandropsis gynandra
CTCTCTCTCTCTCTCTCTCTCTCTCTCTCTCTCTCTCTCTCTCTCTCTCTCTCTCTCTCTCTCTCTCCTACAATAACACCAAATCTGGATTATCACGTACGAACAAATGTCCGTATATGTAAATAAATGTATTCGTTGTGTGGTCGTATAAATGTTAAAATCTTATAATATATTATATATATATATGTTATATATATAGTAATTCCGTTGGAAGAACATGACAACTAATAAGAAATACATGTGAATCTGTTTCCAACAAAGGATAAATTTTCTGATTTAATTACTGTATAGTATGACACATATTTGTATTATTTATTTATGTTTACACACATTTAGACAATTCCAGGGTGCCTTTTCTTGGCATTGGTCGGAATATATATTTTAATGAAAATGATCATCTACCTTTTCTAACATTTTTACTTCATACATATTTATATTCATCATATCTCAAATTTTTATTCATCTTATCAAATATGAGTTTAAATTTAATCAATCTCAAAAGTCAACTCAAAAGTTTAAGATTGTCTGATACCATATAATGAATCCAAATATCATGTTCTAACCGATGTGAGATAATTATCATAATCAGGAAACCAACATCGGTATATTTAAATTAGGACGATCAGATTTTGATACAATATAAAATATATATTTGGATCTAATTAACTCCAAAAGTTAATTGCTCAATACAATATATATATATAGGAGTTCAAAGTTATGTCCTAATTGATGTGATACAATTTATCATAACATATCTCAATTGATACAACTTATCATAACAGATCTCAATTGAATACCAATATTAAATCATAATGATATTCAAATACTATACAAAACAAACTGTTTTATTTACGTTGCAATCATTCAACTACAAATAATTTTTTGAATTCACTTGAAATACACATCACTTCTCAACTTATTTCTAGACTACTTATTATCGTAAACCTCACATTTTATTCTCTTTCAGTTCATTACACTTTTTGTATACGAACTTTATAAGTGAGTCTACATATTCATCAATCATACAAACAATGTTTATATTCTGTTTAATTTGAGAGTTTAACAAGATATATTCGATTATCCTTTTGTTAAACCCTTTAAAACACTTTTTTTTGTATTAATAACATCAATTAGCGAATGGAAACATCAGAGTTAGATTTTGATTTTTGACGAAACATTAGTGAGAAAAAAACCCTAGGCGGCGGTTGAAAAACCTGCGAGGTCGAATAACATCCCAAGCGGCGACCGAAACCCTGGCCGGTCAACGGTGCGCGACCCCAGGCAACCGCAAACGGCGCTGTGTAGGCGATCCAACGGCACACAGGCGATGCTGCTGGAGCGATGCGATCGAGAAAGAGCGGTGCAGATCGTGAGCGAGCATCCTGTGCAGGTGACGACGAGCAGCGAGGGGCGAACGCCCCTTCAATCTCCAAATCCATCCTTTCCTCTCTGTATAATTCCCAAAGCCGATAGTTAATGTCTCATCTTAATTTCTCAAGTTTGCCCTAATATATATATATATGTATATGTTATGATAAGTTGTCCCACATCGGTTAGGACGTGAACTTTGGGACTTGTATATATGGTGTTGGGCAACCCTAAACTCTTGAGCTAGCTTTTGGGATTAGTTAGGCCCAGCCCATATTTGACATGGTATCAGAGCCCGGTTCGTCTCGATTTGAATATACCGATGTTGGTCTCCCGATTGCGATGTCCACGCTTCAGGATCGAGCCTGGCGTGAGGGGAAGTGTTATGATAAGTTGTCCCACATCGGTTAGGACGTGAACTTTGGGACTTGTATATATGGTGTTGGATAACCCTAAACTCTTGAGCTACCTTTTGGGATTAGTTAGGCCCAGCCCATATTTGACAGTATATATATATTATTATACCTACTCTCTAAAACAAAGCTGTCGACTTCATCAACCACGTGAAAGAGAAACATGTTTCACTTAGATTTTTGAAGAATTAACACAGAAGAAAGGACGAAGCTCATCACATGCGGTGCCAAACATTATCGAATAACATGGGTCCGGCTAGTGACAATAGATTATTATTTACACGAAATTTAGTAAATATTTATTGGCTGAATTAATGAGCAATAATAATAATAATAATAAATAGAATACACCTTGAGAACAAGAGAGTAAGCGTCTTGGATTCATTGTAAATGCAAGCAATTTGCGGATAGGGTTTGTAGGAAAAAAGAAGATTATGAAAGGCACGTTTCTTAACCCTAAAGGACACATTAAATTATCACTACAATTTTATTTATGAGTGATAAATGGTGGATACTTATTTATACTTTAAAATGGTGGATTAGTTGGAAAACTTTTTGATCTTTTATAGATTGGATTGAAATTTTTGTTGTTATTTATATGGGTCAATCCATATATCATAAAAGTTATACAAGTTATATATTCAGTGAATTTTGTTTTCTTGATATTTATCATAAAAGTTATATATTCAATGAATTTTGTTTTTTTTCGATATCTTACAATATCTCTATAACATTATCCTATCAATTCGGATTAGAATCTAATTTTGAATGCAAATTAAAACTTCAACAATATTAGTTATTTTATTGTGTTTGATATTTGTGTTTATATATTTATATAATGAATGTTCAAATAAGATTAATGATTTTTTATTTATAACTTCATCATTAAAATAAATTTGTTATATATATATATATTAAATAAATTATCTATTTAATACTTACGGATATAAATAGTTCGAATAATCGAATTTATTATTTATGTTTGTATTTATCAAATATTTAATTTTTAATATTTGTATTTATATTTATATCGATAATTATTCGAATTTTTGGGTCGAATATCTATTAATATACTGATACTTTCGAATATTTTTTCAAAATATTTTGTCAAAGAGTCATTATTATTTATTCATTAACCATGGCTAACTATATTTGGGCCTTTTATTGTAAAGGCTGTGATATACATGGGTCATAAATTAATGGGTTTTTCATATAAGGCCCAATATCGATTTGCTTTGCAATGAAAAAAACATATTACATAAGAAAAAAAAACAAGTAAGGCCATTAAACTTGCTTTTCGTAGCTCCAAGTTACATTCTTTTTTTCTATCATTAGATTTTTTTTTTGTTTTAAAATCGAAATGGGTTTTGTATTTGTGGTGTGAATATATTATAATTCCAAATGGGTTTGTCTGAATATCCCTCTTGAAGAAAATAAATGCCACTGAAATTATCTTTATCAATCCTTTTTTCGATCAAAATGATGTTCATAAGTTGACGTATATATATACATATGAAGAAATATATATATATATATATATATAGGCTTGAAGTGAAGAAGATTATCAGTGACAGTAACCTGAAAAATCTGAATCTGTTCCTTTTGCTTCATATATGAAAGTGATGAACTTTTTTATGAACAAATATGAATCTTCAAGATCTTAAGAAAAAAAAAAGCAAAATTGTGTACAATTAACTATTTCCAAGCGAAAATAGCAAACAAAGTATAAACCTTTACGATGTATATTCTACCAAAAATGAATTTAAAAAAAAAAAGATTTCTTCTTTGGATTCATCGGATGATCAAATCCAAATTCTTCTTCAGCTTTATTCAACAAATCTTAAAAGGAGGGTTGATTAGATGATCAAACCCTAAAACCCTAAACCCTAAACCCTAAACATTACATATCTCTTCTTCATATTTTCTCCCACATATACTGCCATGAAACCCTTTGGAGTACAACGAGGCTTGATTTGCTTAGAAGCAATGAAGCTTTTCAAGAAGGCCATCTAATTATTACTTAATGTTGATCAGAATGGAGCTGGTGGTATATATATATATATAAAGAAACTCTCTCTCAATCAAAAGGTTTTGGCTTTAAGATATTAAACTAAAGGAATAGAGGTCACATTTATATAGTGTTAGGCTTTTGAGAGGTAGTGTGTGTCCTACATGACAGAAAATTAAGCCAAACTGAAAATTTTCTATGGAATCACTAAGCCTCCATTAGTAGAGTCGCCAAATGCAGACGCGACGACTGCGTTTGTTGAAAACTCCGGACAACATTAAAATCGACTAATGGAGTCGATGTCGTCCGAAATCGCACCGAAACGCAAATTTTAAAAATCTGAAATTATTTTGTGTTTTACATTTTTTTGCCTTTAGAATAAATTTACCAAAATACTCTTGTGTCTTTCCCTTATATCTTATCTCTATCTATTACAATTTATATTAATCGTAAATATATATATGCATATTTAAATATTTAAACAAAAAAATTAAATAAATTTTTTTCTTAATAATTATCTATTTTGGTAATTTTGTTTAATACGCAATTGGTACAGTTTTCTACATTCATTTTTAGTCGCAATCGTCCACAAACAAAACGATTCCATCATTCAGATAAAATGAAACAAAACGCTGCTAATCGCTGATAGAAACAACGTTAAGCGCGAGTGCAAACACTGAGTTTCACGAGTCAAACACTAATATGGAACAAAAAAAATCAAAGCTTTAGCTAATGAAAACAATGGTGGATCATTCTCACATTTGTATAGCTGTAGAGGATTCAAACAAACTCTTTCTTGGGCAATTTACAGACAGTGTAACAGGAACATGTGATTGGATGGGGACATAACATGAACATCTAACTCAAAAGCCATGTCCATGTGGATTTATCTAACTCAAAAACCATATCAACATATGAAAATGATCACTAGTTGATGAGGACATCAGACACAAGGATGACCCGAGAGCCGGACACACGAGCAAGGAGGTGAACCGAGGTATCGAGCAAACAGAATCCTCCCATTGCCTAATCACGAAAGGACGAACGCGGGAACTTGCGGATCAAGGCTGCCGAGATTGTGAAAGAAGTCTGGGAGACTCTCGTTCATGAAGAGCACTTGCCCACCACCTTCGAAAGAATTGTGACTGTCTTCTGCATCGAATCAGACGTTGGCTTAGACGTTCAAGACGCTCAAATGACCAAACGGTCGGAAGACATCACTCTCGCGCTCACAACGGTCACATGACATCACTGAGACACTCCACCGCGTTCAAACGGTCACATGACGTCACTCTTGCATGCCAACGGTCACATGACGTCACTCTCGCGTCCAAACAGTCACATGACGTCACTCCCGCATTCTCAACGGTCGGATGACATCATTAGGACACTCCAAGAAATTTCAACCCATTTTCCATTTTTTAGACACTTTTCGGCCATTAGAGGCAATAGAGTTATGATTTAGTGTATTTTTCCTTATTTCAAGGTGTGAGACTTGTCTATAAAAGCAGTCCCAACCTTCATTTGTAAACAACTTTGGTTTGGAAGTAAAATTTGAGTTTGAGAACATCTCTCCCCTTATCTTAAACGTTTCCAGGAAACGTATTGCCTTCAATTTGTTCCGGGAACAATTTAAGTCTTTTCCGACTGTATCAAGAGGCTTCCGCACCTTTAGCAGTGTCTTTCATTCTATCCAACCCGACGAATCCCGCTTAACAATCGAGTTCCTCGGTTTCCCTAATACGCGTCCCGAGCCACTTAGCCCGTGCGCATATCACTAGTAGACCCACAATTGGTCATAGTTCAATAAAGTTTTAGGCAAGGCTTTACAAAGACTATCAACAACAAAACTCTTGATGGGCAGACAGAAATTTAGACAAATCATGTGCTGAATTTCTCCAAATTAAAAAAAAAAAACACATCTTTAAGCATTGTTGTATTCATAAATATATGTTATTGAATCCTGAAGTTGCAAGAAGAAATCTTTCTCTTCAGTTAGCTTTTGCTATAGAATTAGAAGATACCCACTAAAGAATCATTCTTATTTGAGAGATTTAAGATCTTACCTGATTAAGATTTCAATCCTCAATTGCCAAAAAAGTTCTAAAAACAATTTCATCTTTATTACCAGTAAAAGATAAAGCTACCAACATGATCATATTCTAAAGAACAGCCTAAGCCATAATCGACAAATACTAAACCCTAAACTTGGTAATAAGGTATATGTAAATGTACCAATTCAATACAATTCAGTCATTTGTGCTCTCTGTCTTAACAAAAGATGGCGGCTTTCGCATAAGACTCATCCATTTTTGAAACCCATTGCCCACATTGGTCTGCAGAATCTGAGAAGGAGATAAATCAAGAACTTTTACAGCTAAATTTACCTGTAAAAAAATGACCAGAAAAAACAGATTCATGAGTAAAATGGCGTACAACACCCCAGCAACGTGCTAAAAGAAGATACTTTTAAGATTATAGATGACTTGGGGAACAAGAAAAGAAACCCTACTGATTGTGAAGCAACGATTTTCGCCAAGGGAACAATACAAAACCTGCGGTAAAAACAAAGCACAGAATGAATGAATGAACGCAAGAAGAAAGTTATGACGATGCTTAAGAATAAAGATTTTAAATAAAATATATAAAAAATTGCATTGAAAAAGGTCGACTCACATTCCTCGGCCACCGGCGAGAGCTTCTTCCGACGGATCCTTCCATTCGTCCAGTCTACAATTCAACACAGACCGATGAATTCAGATTTTTTTATATGAAATACTAAAATGGGTACTCGGGGGAAGATGGAGAATTACACCCAGCCGTAACGGCGGTCGAAGATAAGTTGACGGGAGGAACGTTTAACTGCAATCTCCGGCGGTTCCATTGTCTCCGCCGCCACAAGCGTCGAGATGAGGGCTATAGTCTCTCGATCGGAGAAATATAAGAGATAATTGTGGATATTATATAAATGTTGGGCCCGGCCCAAAATAACCGACTTCAGGCCCATTAACCAATTTTGACCTTTTCCTTTCTCTCTAGATTTTTTAAATCAAGAAGATTTCACGATGGAAAAAACAAAAATAAAAAAATCCGTCATCATTTGAATAAATCGATATTGAATTTTAGGATGTTCACTTTTTAAGATCAAATCTAAATATATAAAAAATTATGATTTGTTGCTTCATATTGATTAAAACATGAATTTTAGATTTTAAATATCATATTGGATAATTTTAAATTGTTAAACTAGTTTTTGAATTAATTGGGTCCAAAATCTATATTTGACAATATATGGGTAACAAACACAAGTTTATTTGTTAAATATGGGCTGGATCTAACTAATCTCAAAAGGTAGTTTAGGGTTGCCCAACATCATATATACAAGTTCCAAAGTTCATGTCTTAGCCGATGTGGGACAACTTATCATAACACTCTCCCTCACGCCCAGGCTCGATCCTGGAGCGTGGACATCGCAATCGGGGGCCAAACATCGGTATATTCAAATCGGGACGAACCGGACTCTGATACCATGTCAAATATGGTTTGGGCCTAACTAATCCCAAAAGCTAGCTCAAGAGTTTAGGGTTGCCCAACACCATATATACAAGTCCCAAGGTTTATGTCCTAGCCGATATGGGACAAGGGTTGGGCCTAACTAATCCCAAAAGCTAGCTCAAGAGTTTAGGGTTGCCCAACACCATATATACAAGTCCCAAAATTCATGTCCTAATCGATGTGGGACAACTTATCATAACATTATTTGTATAATTGGTAAAAAAAACTAAAGTTAATCAATAGAAAAAGATTTTGGAGTTTAGTTATGATCGAAACAATATAACATCAATAAGTTTAAGATCTTAGATCTTATAACTCATTAAAAAATGAGTAAAAAGCTGTTTATTACATCAGTCAAACAAGTTCTATGATTCGTTTTTTGGGTATAGATTCTTTTGGTATCTCTTATTTCGAATTTTTTTTTTAGAAAAAACAAAATTTTGAGTTGCAATTTAAGATTTGAATGTTGATACACTAATATACATCAAAGTACTCACAGTCCTTACAACTTACAAAACTCATTGAAACGTGAGGAGATTATGTCAAATTTGTACAAATGATGGATATAAAGAATACTATATATATATATATATACATTTATAAAATTGTTATGATAAGTTGTCCCACATCGGTTAGGAGATAAACTTTGGGACTTGTATATATGGTGTTGGACAACCCTAAACTCTTGAGCTAACTTTTGAGATTAGTTAGGCACAGCCCATATTTGACATGGTATCAGAGCCCGGTTCGTCCCGATTTGAATATACCGATGTTGAGCCCCCGATTGTGATGTCCACGCTCCAGGATCGAGTCTGGGCGTGAGGGGGAGTGTTATGATAAGTTATCTTATATCGGTTAGGACATGAACCTTGGGACTTGTATATATGAATGGAAATCTTGAAGTTATGATAACTTCAAGATTTCCATTCATAGAATCATCGACATATGGCTGTGGTGGTGATAGATCTTTTGCCGAACAAGTAGTAAGACAAATACCTAATAAGGGGACCCTTTCGATGGCCATGTTCATGAAGTTATATATTAAGCTTAATATCTTTAATTAATCCCATCGAGATAATTATACACTAAGACCAAACGGTCATATAATTAATACTTCATTGCTTTGTAGAGTTTTAGTACAAAGCAAACGAAAAGGCTTAATAATGCTGAAGAAGAGGTTGATTGATCATATCTGTTCATTCATTAATATCATAAACGATGTAATTAATTAATTTATAATTAATAAAAAAAACTTTGTTAAGTTAATCATAAAGCCACGTCAGTTTCTAGAAGAAGATATTACGTTCTGTATTCTTTTTTTCAAAGGTATACCAAAAAGCAATATGTTAGGATCACATCCTTTCGTAATACAAATAATATAATTTAAAAAGCCTTTTGCATGTATTCTAGTTCTTCCCGATTCTTCGAGATGGATTGGATTTTTAATTAAAAATTATCAACCAATTAATGTATTATGGAATACCACAATAATATCATATATGTAGTTGTTTCTACAATTTAAAATTTAATATCAAAATAATCAAATAATATGGAATTTAATCACAAACATTTATCTACAAATTAATGTTATTAAATCTGATATTAAATACTTTATTACGACAATGAATGTATTATGGAATACCACAAAAAAATCGTAGTTGTTTTAAGTTTTATATTTTACAATTAAAATTTTAATATCGAAATAATCAAATAATATTGAATTTAATCACAAATATTTATCTACAAATTAATGTTATTAAATCTAATATTAAATACTCTATTACGACAATTAATGTATTATGAAATACCAAAAAAAATCACGTTTGTTTTAAATTTTATATTTTAAAATTAACATTTTAATATCGAAAGGATCATATAATATCGAATTTAATCACAAATATTTATCTATAAGTTAATGTTATTAAATCTAATATTAAATACTTTATCAAGACAATTAATGTATTATGGAATACCAAAAAAAATCATAGTTCTTTTAAATATTATATTTTACAATTAAAAATTTAATATCGAAATAATCAAATAATATCGAATTTAATCACAAGAAATTATCTATAAGTTAATGTTATTAAAATTTAATATTAAATACTATATTACGACATGATATTACTGTGGACCAACACATGTCGGTGCACCGCCACCGTCTGGGGCGGTCCGCTTTGACATTTGCGGGACAATGAGTGGCCGAAAGAGAATTTACGTCTCCATAAAACGACACCGTCTTGAGTTTCAGGCCACACAAGGAAAATATTATAGAAGAAAGCCGATGACTTTTAGTTTGGACCGGTGTTTGCCACGTCATCAGAAATCTAGAGATGTGTCAGTAAGATCTTGTTCATCCGTCCGATTTATGACACGTGGAACGTTGTTTATGGCTTAGTCGTACGGAATAGTCATTTTTGATACCTTAGGGCTTGATTGAGATTGCGTTTGACTGTATTTCTGTCAGTGATTAGTGGTATTTTGTTTCATTTTGTCTGAATGGGGGAATCGTTGCGTTTGTGGACAATTTGGACTAGAAACAAATGATATAAAATTATTGCGATTGCGTTTTGGATAAAATTATCAAAATAGACAATTATTAAAAAAAAATTTATTTAATTTTTTTTAGTGTATATTTTTAATTATAATTTTTAAATATTCGAAATAAATTTAAAAAGTAAAAAATATTTAAATATAAGATACATATACATATATATATATATATTTTTACTATTAATATAAATTATAATAGAAAGAGAGAAGAGATAAGAGAAATATATTAGGGTATTTTGGTAATTTTATTTAAAACGCATCAAAACGTAAACATAACGCAACATAATTTTATATTTTTAATATCGCTCAGAATCATCAGAAAACGTAATCACCGCATTTGCATTTGGTTGTGATTTCACCGGTCGGCTATTTAGAGTTTTTTTTAGACTGAGGAAAAGGGTAAAATAGAAACGTGTCAAAATAAATAACACAGCAAAGCTTCGTTATATTTTTAATGTTTATCCAAAACAATATAGTAAAATATTTTGTGCCGTGTGATCCGGACCACATGATAAGATGAGTGGTCGAGATTGAACGATGCTCCACTTCTGTCTTTACCCTCGGGAGTTGTTGGTTCTCCATTCCTATATTAATAATGATATGTTACGATCATTATAAATAATTTTTGTCCATTTCAATATTTACTTACATAACATTTTACAATCAGTAACATGGTTGCTATAAATTCTTTTGTCAGAATCCAAAAGAGTGGTTATGAATAGTTTGCCTTGAGATCATTTTTTAATATTCAATTTTTAGGAGTAAATAAGGTGAAATAAAATAGCAAAAATGATATAAATTTAATTGATTCTAAAAATTAATTAAGAGTTTAAATTAATTTAATATCATATATACATAAGTTCAAAATTTATTTATTAATCAATATGAGATAATTTATCATAATACTTCCTTCATTTCTAAATTTGGTTATGGAATATATCATCGCAATCAGGATTCAATGTCGATATATTCAAACCGGGATGATCTAATACTGATATCATGTCAAAAATTAATTAAAAAATTAATATTATCTGATACCATAGATATAAATCCAAAATTTAAATCTTAAATGATATAAAACAAATTTATCATAATATAAAATAATATATACAAATGGAAAATTATATATACAAACATACAAACCAAAATTAACCAAATGAAATTAAACATATATCCTCTTTTTTTTTCTCTCTCTCTCCCCGAGTGATATATATAAAAAAACGGTCGGACCGCATCAAACACATACACATACTTCTAGTGAAAGTGGGAAAACAAAACAATTTCTTTTCCTCGACTTATTTTGTGTTCTTCCTTTTCTCGTGCTTAGATCACGAGATCGATCACAAGAGTCCCACGACGAACACCAAAAAGAGAGAGAGAGAGAGAGAGAGAGAGAGAGAGAGAGAGAGAGAGAGAGAGAGAGAGAGAGAGAGAGAGAGAGAGAGAGAGAGAGAGAGAGAGAGAGAGAGAGAGAGAGAGAGATAAATGGAGAGAAGCAAAGGGCAACAGCAAGAGGTATTAGATGGTTCAGACATAGTTGAACTTGTGGAGAACGAGAAAGTGTTCGACAAATTCGTTGATCGTAAATTTCATCAACTCGATCAAGACGAAGACGGTCAACTTTCCGTTCAGGAATTACAACCCGCCGTTGCCGACATCGGCGCCGCCCTTGGGTTACCGGCTCAGGGTACCAACCCTGATTCCGACCACATTTACTCCGAGGTACATATTATCAAGGGTACTTTTGTAAATTACCAAACCCTAATCCATTTGAATGAGGTATTTATTATATCATATAATTAAGACTTTACAGAGGGTTTATTAATGTATACATGGATTATCAAGGGTACTTTTGTAAATTACCAAACCCTAATCCATTTGAATGAGGTATTATATTATATAATTAGACTTTATATAGGGTTTATTAATGTATACATGGAATATGGTTAGCACTAGTACAAAGGGTACTTATGTAAATTACCGAAACCTATATGATCCATGTGTATATCCCTTTGTTACACCATACACAATAATGAGGTATTATATTATATAATTAGACTTTATATAGGGTTTATTAATGTATACATGGAATATGGTTAGCCCTATTATAAAGGGTACTTATGTAAATTACCAAAACCTATATAATCCATGTGTATATCCCTTTGATACCATACACAATAATGAGGTATTATATTATATAATTAGACTTTACAGAGGCTTTATTAATGTATACATGGATTATGGTTAGCTTAATTACAAGGTAATTTACGTTAGTACCCTCGCATTCATTGTTATAAACCTTTTTCGTATAATATTGAAATTATATTAACGTTGACAATGTGAGATCCTTATTAGAACATTAACATAGTTGGAGATAAAAATACACTTTTAAGAAGATTATGTTGAAATTATAACTTTAATTAATACCATTTATTTAATAAAAAATTATGTCTGAATCAATTTTATAATCATACCGTCTCATCGAATAATGATTCCGGAACGAATTAATTTAATATTTGATCTTTTACTTTACGTTTATTGAGATTCTGCTTTTTGCATTAATATATGTAACAAAAACTTATTATATAATTAATGATAGCTTTGGTCGGCGACCTTATCTCATAAGGAAATCAGCCCCACGCCACGCGTCTCCTTTTTAAAATTTTGTATTTTATCATTTTAATTCAATTATTCCGTGGCTCTAAATTCAGTGTTTTATTTTGACAATTAATCATATCTTCCGCCGTCCATAATTACAAATTGAAATATATTAATCCAAAAAACAAAATTTCTTTTTGTTATTATCATCGTGTTTTTTTTAGTAAATTAATATATTATGGAAAATTTTTGGAAGATTTATCTTTATAGGTTGGTCGGCGTCATATCTTTTGCGCCTCTTCCTTTTTTGACCCCACCCATAATTTTACACCCTTTTGATTAATCTTTATGACGTTACCCTTTGAAAACCTTTTTCTTAAGTCGCACTTTATTTTAATTTTTTATTTATTTTGTCGATTTCAGAAAATCCATTGTTGGTGTGATCTTTTAGTTTTCTTCCTTTTTTTGTTTGAAAAGTTTTTAATATTCGGACCGAACCCGGCTTATATATATATATATATAAATTTGATTTTTTAGTATATAAATGAATTTGATTTTAATAAATACAAAATTAATTTAAAAATTTATTATTTTATCTACTAATAGATGTAGAACATCTTATTATAAATTTTTAGAATATCTTATAATATTTTTTTTCATGTCCAATTCAGATTTAGAGTTTAAACATCTAATCAAGAATCTAATATGATTTGATATTATATTAAATATAAATTTAATTTTAATTAATTCTTAAAATTAATTCAAAATTTAGGATTGTCCAATAATATATATAAAAATTTTAAATTATATCTTCATATTCTATTTAGAATAACTTATCATAAAAAGTTGGAAATAATTCAATATCCATGTTCAAACATAAACATGGAGGCTTTAGTTGTTTTGTCATGCTTTATAGGTAAAAAGTCTTAATTTTGACAATTACCCACTAAAAACACATCGGAGCTTTAGTAATAATTTCTCTTAGATTTAGATTCTTTAGATGGAAAAAAAAAATATCCAATGTGGTGGACCCGAAGATAATTACTTTTCACTTAATGAGTTCAATTAAATACGGTGAATCAAACTAATCTTCATCCGTACACTTATGTTACAGGTTCTGAACGAATTCACTCATGGAAATCAAGAGAAAGTAAGCAAAGCTGAGTTTAAAGAAGTTCTGTCTGATATTCTCTTAGGTATGGCTGCTGGTCTAAAACGTGATCCCATTGTGATCCTTCGAATGGACGGTGAGGATTTGTCGGAGTTCATTCATAGTTCTGCCTATGACTCTGACATTCTCTCTATCTTTTCCGACTTTCATTCTTCCGATGCTTCTCTTTACGATTGTATTCTCAAAGCTCTTCAGTTACTCTCTGTTGATCATGGCATGCCCCCCGTGAACGATCCATGGGTGAGTCACTCAGTTCCCATCTCCTTGGAGACTCTGGTCTGATCAGTTGTTTCTGTTCTAGTTCCGATCTCCTTGGAGAGTTCTTGTCTGATCAGTTGTTTCTGTTCTAGTTCCGATCTTCTTGGAGAATCTTGTCTGATCAGTTGGTTATGTTTTGTGTCTGTTTAGGTTATGACCAACATCGTGGAAACAGTCGTTGAATCTTGTCTTGATGAAGAAAGCAAAGGATTAAAACCTGTTTCACAGGAGAGATTCATGGAGGAATTCAAGAAAGTGGCGGAGACGGTGGCTCAAAGGCTTAAAGAACAACCTGTAATCGTCGCTCATAGCGAAAACACCTTTGACGGGAGTGGCATCAGAAGGCTTCTCTCAAACAAATTTGAACTTGATAAGGTAAACTGAGACAGACCATGTTAAAGTCCCATTAGGGTGGATAATCCGGGTTTCGAGACGGGTTTTTCGGGTTTCGGTTTGGGTTCAAATTGTTTGGGTTTTGAAACATTAAACCCAAAAAATCCGAATTGTATTTGTGTTATTTAGATATTTCGGGTAATTCGGGTTTTCGGATTAGTGAAGTACGGATAATTTGGGGTTTAAATAGTTTTAAACGTGTGAGTGATTCACAGTTTAAAGTTAGGGTTTGTTTAGTTTTTTTTTTCGGATTTCTCGGGTTACGTCGAACCTGAATCCGAATCGACCCGAACACATTTGGCTTTTGAGACGGGTTTTTCTGGTTTCGGTCCGGTTTCGAATTATTCGGGTTTTGAAACATTGAATCCAAAAAATCCGAATTGTATTTGGTTTATTTAGATATTTCGGGTAATTCGAGTTTTTTGGGTTATTAAAATACGGATAATTCGGATTTTAAACGAGTAATTCGGGTTTTAAATGAGTTTTTAACGTGTGAGTGACTTACGGTTTAAATGTTTAGGTTTTTTTCCTTTTTTTTCGGATTGTTCAGACTCGAATCCGGACCGACCCGAACCCATTTGGTTTTTGATATTGAATTCATATAGGTTTTCTATAAAAGTCATGAACTCATGGTTTAGATTATTCGGATTAGGTCGATCTGGGTCGGTCCGGATAACCTAAATATCCACCCCTAAGTCGCACGCTGATGTCATCAATCTGCTAAATATCATAAAACCCTAAATTTGGATTCTGATTTACAGGCACTAAAAATTAAAACCCTAAGTTTGGATTCTGATTTACAGGCACTGAACACAGCATTGGAGAACGTTCCAAGAGATCGTCATGGGAAAATCTCAAAAGAGTATCTACGAGTAGTGCTTGATACTGTTGCCCCTTCTGCAGGCTTACCTCCTATCGGCGCCGTTGATCAGGTAAAAACGGAAATACATACATATATACATACATACATACACTCACCTATATATATATACATCTGAATGATGATATTCTGTAACTTCAGATGGACAATTGATAAAGGAAAAATGGAAATACATTCATATATACATACATACACTCACATATATATATATATACATCTGAATGATGATATTCTAGATGGACAATGTGATAAAGGAGAAATGGAAATACATACATATATACATACATACACTATATATATATATTCATCTGAATGATGATATTCTGCAACTTCAGATGGATAATGTGATAACGAGAAATGGAAATACATACGTATATACATACATAAGCTCATATATATATATACACACATCTGAATGATGATATTCTGTAACTTCAGATGGACAATGTGGTAACGGAGAAATGGAAATACATAGATATATACATACATACGCTCATATATATATATATATATACATC
Organism: Gynandropsis gynandra; assembly: GCA_036759665.1. NCBI lineage: Eukaryota > Viridiplantae > Streptophyta > Magnoliopsida > Brassicales > Cleomaceae > Gynandropsis > Gynandropsis gynandra. The sequence goes on from CM071868.1 coordinate 42,839,325, forward strand.
TGAATGATGATCTTCTGTAACTTCAGATGGACAATATGTGATAACGGAGAAATGGAAATACATACATATATACATACATACACTCATATATATATATACATCAGAATGATGATCTTCTGTAAATTCAGATGGACAATGTGATAACGGAGGCGGTGAAAATGGTGAATGGAGACGATGGTAAATCAGTAAAAGAAGAAGAATTTAAGAAAACAATGGCGGAAATATTGGGAAGTGTAATGTTACAGCTCGAAGGGAATCCGATTTCAGTTTCTTCGAATTCGGTGGTTCATGAGCCTCTTACTTCAACCGCTTCCTCCGGTCTTCTGCCGCCGATGACGACGGAGGAGACTTCTTAATTGCAACCGCCATTTTCGATACGCTTTATATTATTTAAAAAAAGAAAAATATGTTTCTGTTTTTACCCCCGGAGTTTTAGGTTATGAGGTAAATCACCCTTACTTTTGGTTATTGACAAAAAAGTAACTTAACTTCGTGGATTGGGGTTTATTTGTAAAAATTGAAAGTTATGGGGTGATGTTTTCATATTCTGAAACTCTAGCGGGTGAAAATGTGATATTTCTTCGCTCTTTTAACCTAAAATCCAATTAATGGTTATTTTTTATTTTTATAAAATATAATGTATTAATCTCGATGTTATGGTTTTCTATGTTTGTGCTATAATAAATATAACATACAATTTGTCCTTGTTTGGTTCTTCTTAAATATAAAATACAATTTGTCATATACAAAATTTCTTATAATTATTGTCCTGACATTAAACTTATTCATATCGTCTAAAATCAAGTAAATTGATAAGATTGGCCTATATTGCGATAAACGTAATTTTTTTAATTATCTAATATGTAGTTGTCTTTTTCCATTTATTTTGTATGATTTTTGCTATTTATAAATTTATATACAAAGAAGTTTTAAAATTAGATCAATACAATAATTACCCATTATGGCCGTAAAAAAAAGGTATAAATTCGGACCAAAGTATCGTATGCGTCTTTTTTTTTGTATATATGAAAATGCTATTCTATGAATATTTGGACCACTAAAATTATATAAATCCGACATAGAAATAAAAGATAATTGAGGGAATTAAATTAAATTGATTAAATTGGGAAATTACATAATCCATTAGAATTTAGAGAGGTCTGTTTTGGGGACGGTTAATCCGGACGTCAACAACAACTAAACACATCTCCCTTGATTTTCTTGCCGTTTCTTCTCCTTTCTCGGATTTTCCTGGAAAATCAATCACGCAGAGAAAGAGAGAAAAAGAGGTATGGCTCCTCAAGGGGAAGGATTAAGCCAAAGCGACGATGCTGAGGTTACTCAATCGGAGAGTTGTCGCCCTATCTCCTCCGTCGTCTTCGTAATCGGTATTTCTACACCTCATCTCTCTCTCTCTCTCTCTCTATATATATATATATATATATATGTATAAGCGTATCCCATGTATGTGGATTTTGAGATTTATCGAAGAGATTGAATCGATTGTGTTTTTTTTTTGGGTATGGAACTGAAGCTATGCAAGCGGAGGCTTTACCACTGGTCAACAAGTTTGGACTTACAGAAGATACTGATTCACGGTTGGGTTCTTTCTTCCTTCTCGTAAATCTCTGTTTGATTTTGATTTCGATGAAATAAATCTTCAGACAATAGTATTGTTCCATAGATTCATGTTTTTTTTACTAAGAATTTAGTTTCGTTCGATCAAAACTGTCCTTTTCTGACTTTACTCTTCAACATTAAGCCATAATTTATGGTGGGGGACCGATGAAGTTGTTTCATAAAGTTTTAAGCTTTAGGGTTCATCTGAGAAAGAATTTATGTATGGATTGGATTGCAGATTTCCAAAAGGAGTGCCATGGGTTCGATATCAAGGAATGTACAAAGATCTTCAAATCAGTGTAGTTTGTCCTGGAAAAGATGGATCTTTAGGTAAAGTTTTTCAGTTTCTGAATCCAAATGATTTAAACTTTGCAGATTCATTTATAAACATCTGGATTCATTAATCTGTAATCTTTTTAGAATACCCATTTTGGATTCCAATTGTAATGGTTAATCATGAACTTCATAGATCAGATTCAACTTCACCTTCATCGATTATATTCGTTTGATTCAATTGAAACAAAATCTGTCTGCAGGGATTGATAGTGTAGGAACTGTTCCTGCTTCTCTGATAACTTATGCTTCTATCCAACTCTCCCAACCGGACATCATAATCAATGCAGGAACCTGCGGTGGATTTAAGGTAGGTCTATCTGTCTGTGTTATGATAAGTTATCCCACATCGGCTAGGACATGAACTCTGGTATTTGTATATATATGCTGATGGTTAACCCTAAACTCTTGAGCTAGCTTTTGGTATTAGTTAGGCCCAGCCCATATTTGATATGATATCAGAGCCCGATTCGTCTTGATTTGAATATACCGATGTTGGGCCTCAGATTGCGATGTCCACGTTCCAGGATCGAGCCTGGGCGTAAGGGGAGTGTTATGATAAGTTATCCCACATCGGCTAGGACATGAACTTTGGGACTTGTATATATGGTGTTGGATAACCCTAAACTCTTGAGCTAGCTTTTGGGATTAGTTAGGCCCAACCCATATTTGATAGTTTGTCACTCTACTCGTTCTTCCTTTTGCCATCTGAATAATAAACTTCTGATGTTAATTTGAACTTAATTTGCTACTGATTACTGATTAATTGAATACATTCAGATCAAGGGAGCGAACATAGGCGATGTGTTTCTTGTTTCAGACGTGACATTCCATGATAGAAGGATTCCGATCCCAGTAAGTTTTACCCTTTTGCTACTCATACCATTTGATTGATCGATATCAAAGCCATACCCATTTCTCTGTATAGGTCTTTGATATGTATGGAGTTGGTCATCGTCAGGCGTTTTCGACACCCAATCTCCTTAAAGAGCTTAACCTTAAGGTACTATAGCATTCGTGTATAGGTCTCGATAAGTATTATAAAGATTATGGAATCTGTTAGGATCCCACATCGCTTAGAAATGAGACTAAGTGGTGCCTTATAAGGCCATGGGCACTCTCACCCCATAAGCTAGCTTTTGGGGATGAGATCCGTTGGTCTTTGCGGGATTGGTTTGGGTCTATTATGGGATGAGTTCTTATCAGACCTTCGCCCGACCCATTGTATATTAAGGAAAGTTTATATTTGGTGTTTGGCAACTTATCATAACAAGTGTTGTGATAAGTTGTCCCATATCGGCTAAGACATGAACCTTGGGGCTTGTATATATGGTGTTTTGTAACCCTAAACTCTTGAGCTAGCTTTTGGTATTAGTTAGGCCCAGCCCATATTTGATATGATATCAGAGCCCGATTCGTCTTGATTTGAATATACCGATGTTGGGCCTCAGATTGCGATGTCCACGTTCCAGGATCGAGCCTGGGCGTAAGGGGAGTGTTATGATAAGTTATCCCACATCGGCTAGGACATGAACTTTGGGACTTGTATATATGGTGTTGGATAACCCTAAACTCTTGAGCTAGCTTTTGGGATTAGTTAGGCCCAACCCATATTTGATAGTTTGTCACTCTACTCGTTCTTCCTTTTGCCATCTGAATAATAAACTTCTGATGTTAATTTGAACTTAATTTGCTACTGATTACTGATTAATTGAATACATTCAGATCAAGGGAGCGAACATAGGCGATGTGTTTCTTGTTTCAGACGTGACATTCCATGATAGAAGGATTCCGATCCCAGTAAGTTTTACCCTTTTGCTACTCATACCATTTGATTGATCGATATCAAAGCCATACCCATTTCTCTGTATAGGTCTTTGATATGTATGGAGTTGGTCATCGTCAGGCGTTTTCGACACCCAATCTCCTTAAAGAGCTTAACCTTAAGGTACTATAGCATTCGTGTATAGGTCTCGATAAGTATTATAAAGATTATGGAATCTGTTAGGATCCCACATCGCTTAGAAATGAGACTAAGTGGTGCCTTATAAGGCCATGGGCACTCTCACCCCATAAGCTAGCTTTTGGGGATGAGATCCGTTGGTCTTTGCGGGATTGGTTTGGGTCTATTATGGGATGAGTTCTTATCAGAATCATAATATAAAGTTTGGTTTTTTCAGATCGGTAGATTATCTACAGGCGATTCTTTGGATATGAGTACGCAGGATGAATCATTGATCATAGCTAATGACGCTACGCTTAAGGATATGGAAGGAGCAGCCGTGGCCTACGTGGCCGATCTTTTGAAAGTGCCGATCATATTTTTAAAGGCTGTGACGGATTTGGTGGATGGAGATAAACCAACGGCGGAGGAGTTTTTGCTGAATTTAGCAGCTGTAACCTCTGCACTTGAGGAGACAGCTACTAAAGTCATTGACTTTATAAATGGAAAGTGTCTTTCAGACATATGATTATGTTTTGATTCATGATTCTTACAAGACATAAAGTTATAATTTGTCTAAATGAGGATCATTTAAAACTTATATATTGATTGATGATTGTGTTCATGAATCCATTCCGAATGAGCTGTGAATGGTTTAACAGATCCAAGAAGAAAGAACATTAGTTGCCTTCATGTTCAATAATAAAGTTTACACCTTTGTGTTCTGTGTGGATTGGAGTCTTTGTTGCCTTCATGCCCTTTTCTCCTTTTTTTCCAGATTCGTTTTTGATTTTCTCGGGAAAGTGATGGGAAAATGAGAAAAACTAGCAGGGAAAATAGCCTTACGGCTAGATCGGTAAAAAGGCCGGCTTTTGGAGCATTTGGTCGATCACACTGAATGACTGAATTGCCCTTCCACAATTATAAACTAAATGGGCCGAAGCTCTATTAATGCTTTTAGGCCCATAAGGAAGTTTATGCATTTGTAATAATGAATGGTGAATGAGTATTCTTACATTGGTTTACTTAATAAATAAATAAATGAATGAATGAATAAATAAATAAAAACCCAGCAGAAAGTATTTAATTTTGATTGATTGGTTTAAATAAATATTTATCATCTTTGAAATTTTTGTGTTTGCTTGTTTATGTGATTTAGCTATTAAAACAAGTAAAACTAAAAAAAGATAAAAATATGGATGTTGATGCTTACCTACCAATCCATTGTAGAGGAGAAAGCAACATGTCCATCATTCTTTTATTATTATAGCATTATATTATATTATAGATGGATATATTTGTTTTATAATATTAAAATTATATTTTTTTTATAAAAAAGACAAAATAAAAAATATATTGGTAGACATGCAATGATTGGAAAAGAAGGATATATACAGACAGAGGCAGAGGCAGTCCGTACGACCTTCTCTTCTCTTCAGTCAGCCAAAAGCAAAATAGAAAGAAGATGGCATACGACAGCAGAAGATCAGGACCGTCCATTTTGGACTCCTTGTCTCTGTCCCCACTTCCGTACCCCGTTCTTCTCATCCTGGCCGTCGCTTCCATCTTCCTCTTTACCTCATGGTACTTCAGTTTCGAAGAGGCCGTGGAAGCCGCCGGAGAGCAGATGAGCCTTCTGCTTCTCGCCATTCCTCTCCTTCTAATCGTCTTGGTTCGATGGCTCTCCACGTTGGATAATCCCGACTTCCTCTTCACCACTATGTCTCCGTGGGAACGCCGCCGTAGGACTCACCGTATTTCCGACGGGGACGGAGGAAGTTCGCCGTGGGGCGTGGCGGCGTTGATCGTATTGTTGCTAGTTTTGCTTCAGTATCAGTCCAGTTTCTTAGAGAAGTGGTTTTTCTGAGGCCTTCTCTATGTTAATCTCTTCTAAAGTAAACACTTTGGTGTCGAAAACCAGACATTGGCGTCCACTGCGTTTTCACTGTTACATAAATTTTAAAAATTTAAAATTATATTACGTCAAATTTACGTTTTAATGTATTTTTAAATAAAATTACCAAAATAATTTTGCATCTTTCCTTTATATTCCTTTATATTTATATACATATTTCTATCTATGTATATATATTAAATATTTAAATATTTAATAATTCCTTAATTTCTAATTATTTCAAATATTTAAAAATTATAATTGAAAAATATATGTTAAATAAAAAGCTTAAATAAAATTTTTTTGTCTCCTTTAATAAATTTGTTCAAAACACAATCGCAACAAAACAACAGTTTTTTACTATTCGCAACCGCAACAGATTTCTATCATTCGTTTCTAGTCGTCATCAAACACAACAGTTTTCTACCATTCGCAAACGCAACAGTTTTCTACCATTCGCAAACGCAACAGTTTTCTACCATTCTCTTCTAGTCGCAGTCACCCGCAAGCACAGCGATTCCACTATTCAAATAAAATGAAACAAAATACCGCCAAACGCAAACGCAACATTTCCACCGATCAAATCCATAATCAAGGTAAACATACAAAAATATATAAAAAAACATCTCTTTTTTTTTAAATTTGTTGATTATCAAAGCCATGGCCTTTATCCGCAATTTGCAGCAGTACGGCGGCAATGGGAACAAGACAGACACAAACGCAACATTTCCATCGGTCAAATCCATAATTAAAGGTGAACATACAAAAATATATAAAAAATGTCATTTTTTTTTAAATTTATGGATTATCAAAGCCATGGCCTTTATCCACAATTTGCAGCAATACGGCGACAGTGGAAACAAAACAGACGTCAAACGCAACATTTCCACCGGTCAAATCCATAATTAAAGGTGAACATACAAAAATATATAAAAAATGTCATTTTTTTTAATTTATGGATTATCAAAGCCATGGCCTTTATCCGCAAATTGCGGCAAATACGGCGGCAGTGGGAACAAAAAAGAATAGACTTTTACGAAAGATGGGGTGCAAATGCAATCAATATTATTATAATCACGAAAATACCAACGACCATTCCCAAAAGCCTAAAGCAAACCATCAAATTGATACCTAAAACCATAATTCCATGTCTAAATTTCTTATCACCAAATTCAAAGTACAGACCAAAGCCAACCATACAGTTTTCTTTAGGGCTTAACATATTCACGAATGAACTGTTCAACCTGTACTGTTTCACCTGTTAAACCAGAGGCTTCCGCGACTGTGACTTTGTTCAGACAATCTGTGAAGGAGAATGGCTCCCCAGCAATTCCGAGTGTGAAGTCATTTGCTATATCTGCTGCAGATATTACACTTCTTGAAGCCCTTAATTTGTCACTACAAAAACGTGTAGAAGAAGAAAGATCAATTTTTGGGTTTTTTTTTCTAGAAAAAAAAAGATAAATAATTTCAAGGCATATACATCTCTTTCTCCATCTGTTTGCGGATAAACTCTTTGGTATGGGCAGTCACTTTATCTGTCTTGTTGCAGCAAAGGAGGACAGGGATTTTATTCTTTACAACATTTGCATTGGTCAGAATATCGTACAGGTATCTACATTGTACAAAAGCCGGGTCAGTGTTCATGTCTAGGGACCATGATGATGATGATGATGATGATGATGTACAAAGCCGGGTCAGCCATGTATTTTTGTGTATGCATGTGTGTTTTATGATGATGATGATGATGATGTACAAAGCCGGGTCAGCCATGTATTTTTGTGTATGCATGTGTGTTTATGATGATGATAGATGATGATGTACAAAGCTGGGTCAGCCATGTATTTTTGTGTATGCATGTGTGTTTTATGATGATGATAGATGATGGTATGGTACTCACTCTGAAGCTGCACGACAATTTGGAAGGAACTCCAACGCATCCACGACAAACACGACAGCAGCTGCACGAGGCAAGAATTCTTCCAGCTTTGGCCGAAGCCGAGAGTGTCCAGGAACGTCAACAAGATGAACAGGCTTTACTTTGCCTTTCTGTCAGAACATGATAATCAGATCCATAAGTGATCTGATCTTATTTACAAAGAAATAGAAACTTCTAGATACATGATTAGGGTATTAAACATGCTAAAGGGGATGTTTACCTTAGTGTTTTCACTGTCAAACACAAAAGTTCCTTCATTTGGCTCCATTGACGTTACAGTTCCCTGATGTGAAGATCCATCCCGGAGCTGTCACAAACAACACAAGAAATATGAAAACCAAAGCACCTTCGGAAGACACTCACTACAAATGGAGAATCAAGCCGATGTACTCACTTGATAAAAGAGCACGGTTTTTCCACTTCCGCTTAGCCCAGTAAGGAGTATGGTATTGGATTTTGTACGCCTGAGCAAGCGAACTGCAAGAGGCAGAATGGTATAAGAGATTAAAAACAGGTAGCAGAATTAAATAAATTAACAAAAAGAATCAAACTTTTTCATGTACTGTCAAGGGCAGAAAGACTGCAAATCATTAGTAACTTCACATCCAGAGATACTCAAATGAATAGATTTACACCTACTAAGTTATTATACTAATGTAAACATGAACATCAAGTCCAAATTAGTATCATGTCAATACTACACTTCTCGATCCTGAATCAAAAGTTACGGGATAGAGCTGCTGAAGAAATGAAAAAAAAAGGGCATCTCCTTATCTATACCTTGGAAAATCACACAGAGAGCAATCCTATGTAGCGCGCAAACCAAATAAAATGGGAAAACAACGAGGTGTCTATTTCTTACTGGATAGGAGTAAAAGGGTAGTTAGTAGCAAGACTGCAACTGCAGCATACAGCTGAGTCGGTGGTATTTGTTGAACATATTCAATTCCTTGATGCAACCTCTGCTCAGCCAGATTCTTCCAATCTTCCCAATTCTCCATTTGATTATGCCAAATTTCACTTCTTCAAACAATCTCCGAAGCTGCATAAACACAATAGCTATCACAGTTCAGCTCAACATTTAAGAAGCATGAAATAGCGTTGGATGTTGAGGAGAATATTTGTATAGCAATCCCATCAAATTCCTCTTCATTAAGGAGCTTAATGGATTCAATTAACTTGTTTCAACAGTTATCATCTACACTCAAGCTTGGCAAAATGAAGTGAGGCAATTCGAGTAAACCATTGAACACTCTCCTTCAGAGCAACCCAGCATATCATAAATAACCAGAAATGAAATGTATTGAAACTAGCATGTAATGTAAGCTGAAGAGTTGTGAATCAAAGACTCATAAGTCACAAATGTGACAAGGAGTAAGTTGAAATGTCTCAATTCTGGAAGAAAAGAAATCGAAATGGACAACAGGAACAGCTGATTTGCTCGTCGAGTAGCTAAGATGAGCAATGAGAGTGAAATCAAACCCTAATTCCGCATAAACCAACTCAATATCGCCCTCAAGACCACTTAACACAACGCAAAGAAGACCAATTATTAGTCTATCAAGAAAGTTCACACAATTTTCCATCAATCGAGGCATAAAAAAACCCTAAATCCTGGACACGAAACGTTAATCCTATCATCAACGTCAAGGGGAAATTGAGTAAACGGAACGAAACGGCACAGAGACAGGACCTAACTAGAGATCTGGCCTTGCCGACCGGAGACAAAGCGGCGGATCCGATGAAGAAATAATTCCAAGCCCCAGAGGAGGAAATCTTGAAATTGAGAAACAGATGAATAATCGACCATCAGATGATCTCTTCAGGTTGGAAATCCTTAACCAACATTGTAGAGATCAGCCACGCGATTCAAAGTTAATACATGCCAAACAATAGACGAAATTCCGAGTGAAAACAACCAAAATTGAAGAAACCAAAACAAAATCCTAAGCCGTCAAACGTAACCAAAACAACAACCAAAATGAGAACCAAAACGAATTCAAAACGTCAGCAACAGAAGAGAAATACCTGAGCAAAACACCACGGCGTTGGCTTGTCGGCGAAACACCACGGCGTTGGCTTGTCGGCGAAACACCGCGGCGTCAGGTAGTCAGAGAAACACCACGGCGAAGCAAATCGACGGAACAGAATCTCGTTCGAAGCAAATCGACAGGCGTAAAGCGAGATTAGATTAGGTTTTTTTTTTTAAAAAAAAGAGCCCCGAAAGAAGCAGGGTTTCGGGTTAATACCCGACCCGTTAAACCGATGCAAAACGGACAGGGCCGAACCCGCTTAAAACGGGCCGGGTTCATTTTTTTTATGTATAAGTTCCTCTCTCCCTCTCTATCTGAATTATTCGTTCCGATCAGAAACTTTGGTTCCGCGTCAGAACGACGCCGTTTTTGTCTCAGAAAACTCAATCCTTTTATCTTTCTTCAGCTGACGAAATCCGTCGCCCATCTTCAGCCGATCTTCGTCTTTTGGTCCCGCTGAGAATTCTCTTCCCAAATTGAGGTACTTTTGTTCGTTTCTCCAAATTTCTCTAATGGCTTCAATCCGTTCTTTTTTCCTCAATTGATTGCAATGGATTGTTCTTCCTTAGGGTTTCGGTCGTTATTGAGTCAATTTCTTCCTGAATCAATGGAATTACTTGAGTTTTATGCATCTTTTAGTGTTTGTTTCAACTGGATATTGTTTATGAAAGGTGTGGTGAAGGTGCTTTGGACTTTAGGGTTTGTCTGGTTCTGATTTGTTTCCTCTTTTTGTAGCTCGAAAAACCAGAAGGAGAAGTCATGGATTCGGTTACGGCGAGAAAGATGCAGAAGGCTGACCGGGAGAAGTTGAGGAGGGAAAAGCTAAACGAGCATTTCCTTGAACTGGGAAATGTACTTGGTACATACAAAAACCATGTCTAGGTTTAAGTATTCCTTTCAGTTTGTTTTAGATTCTTATCGTTTTTATTTGCAGATCCAGACAGACCCAAGAATGATAAAGGCACAATTCTGACTGATACAATTCAGTTGTTGAAAGAACTTACATCAGAAGTCACCAAGCTCAAATCTGAATACACTGCATTGAACGAAGAATCTCGTGAGGTAGCACTTTCCCAATCTTTATATTCGTTCGTATGCATGAAGGAGACTTATAGATGTAGATACAATCACATTGTATGAATGCAATAGTAGGAATGTTACTCTGTACTAATCTCCAATTCTAGGATATCCAATTGGTTCAGACAATGTACATGTTTGTAGATTTAGATCTAATGATTTGTGTTGATATGGGTTCTGATGAATGATAATGTACATGTTTGTAGAGTTAGATCTCATGATTTGTGTTGATATGGGTTCGGACAAATGATGATGTACATGTTTGTAGAGTTAGATCTAATGATTTGTGTTGATAAGGGTTCTAATGAATGATAATGTACATGTTTGTAGAGTTAGATCTAATGATTTTGTGTTGATATGGGTTCTGATGAATGATAATGTACATGTTTGTAGAGTTAGATCTAATGATTTGCGTTGATTTGGGTTCTGATGAACGATGATTTGGATGCTAAACCTACGAGATAATGCCTAATGAAACCCTAAAACTATCTGGATATTTGTAATATTATCTGTACCGACAATCATTTACAGTTGACGCAGGAGAAAAACGACTTGAGGGAAGAAAAAGCATCGCTAAAATCGGATATAGAGAATCTGAATCTGCAGTATCAACAGAGGTTAAGGGCAATGACTCCATGGGCGACTACAATGGACCACACAGTCATGATGGCTCCACCACCATCATTCCCATATCCAATGCCAATGGCTATGCCTCCAATTCATCCATCTATGCAGCCATATTCATTCTTTGGGAATCAAAACCCTGGGGTTATCCCTGCACCATGTCCCACATACATGCCATATATGCCTCCTAACACCATGGTTGAACACCAGTCAGTACATGCACCACATAACACACAGACAGCGAATCGATCACAGGAAACTGAAACGAAGCTATCAAGAGAAAGCAAAGCCGAGAACGCAGAGGATTCTAATGAAGTCGCGACTGAACTTGAGTTAAAGACTCCTGGTTCTACGTCAGATAAGGTGAATAAATCAGTCCAATTTACTTACAAGTGTAAAATGAGCGGGCTCGGCTCAGCTCGTTGCCAAAAAACGAGCTGGTTCAGCTCGGCTCGTTTTTTAAACGAGCTGGAAAATTCCAGCTCAACTCGGCTCGCCTCTAGCTCATCAAAAAACGAGCTGGCTCGCGAGCCAGACTATTTAATTATTTTGAATTAGTTGGAATATCATATATGATAAAAATATCAAACGAACCAAATAAAATATCGAAAATATGAAAACATTAATTTAAACATAATGTTATAAAATATCATTGTATTAAATAAAAAATAACCTTCTCGAATAAAAAATATAAAATATCATTGTACTAAATTCGACCGCTCGTAACTTTACTAAATTGTTTCTTTATTTTGTTATATTAATTATTAGAAAAAGAAAAAATACATTATAATAGTATAATATGTTTAAACAATATATTATGTTTTATTAAATGCAATATTATATATGATATACAAAAAAAAAGGAAAATATTTTGTTTTTGTACATGATTTTTTTCGGTTCGCGAACCAGCTCGTCTAAGTTCGGACTCATTTTGGGCTCAGCTCGTCAGCTCGTTTTTTAAACGAAAACGAGCTAGAAAATACCCAGCTCGGCTCGCTTAAATATGGTCCGAGCTAGAGTTGGCTCGCGAGCCGATAGCTCATTTTACCCCCCTATTTACTGCATTTAACTCTTAGATATGTTGTCAATCTAACAACTTGGTAATATAATATGAAGGATGTTTCACAAAAGCAAAGGAAATCGAAAAGATCAGGCAAGAGGAACTGCAGTTCCAAAGAAGAGAGTTCATCGTCTAACAAATGTATGTCCTGTCCGAGCGGTCGTGATAGTTCTTCTGGTAGTGTAGTTGGTGGTCAAAATCATAATGATGCAGAAGTGACGAACAACTCTTGAATGTAGCCGAGAGACATGGCTCGAGTCAAGCTCAGTTTTTTAACGGTCGAAAATTTAACCATTTACTAAACGTAGTATGGTATTTAGTTCAACTGTATATATATATATATACACATTTTGTAATGTGTTTGATTTGAGTTTGGAATATTAATATAGAACAAAGAAAATGCATAATGACTTGCAAATGAGAGCATTTGGATATTGGATACATTGTTCAGACATGGAAGATGTTTATGTGATATTCTTACACGTGTATGTTAAATGAAGCGAGTCTTGGCGTGTAGTTAAATCAAGTTTTAATTTTTAGACCATTCGATATGGATCGTGTAAAGTCAGGGTCGAATTCAAGGAATTAGCGTGAATTATAAGGAGAACTGAAAATGAAAACAATAGAAGATTACCAAACCAGAAAATTAAGACACAAAAGCATAACGAGATTAAATAAAATATCACGGGTTTTGGAAATATCGAGATTTGTAATAGAGTTGCTATGAATCACTAAATCGAATTATATCACTTAATGGGAATTTAATCTCAAATATCGGAAATAACTCTCTTGATGTCTAAACCCACTATCTATGAAATCAATGTATTTATCTTTCCATAAAGCAAATCAATAACCTAGATGCATGAGGAATACTATCACGATTCCTAAATAAATTAACCGACCGTTTAGATTCTCATTAATCTAATTCATTTTAGGATTAAATTCAATAGCTTGATTTAACTTCTCAGTTAAGACAAGCATCTAAACTCCTTCTATCAAGGGATTAACAAAGATGAAAGCGTTAAGAACAAAAGAAACCATTAACGAAATCCATTACAAGACATCTATAACCCATGGTAAAGAGGTTTACTCACACAAATCATAGATACCAACATAAAACCATAGATGAATGTCATACAAATCATAGAAAAGGGCAAAGAAATGAAGTTTTAATATTCCTTAAATTCAATACCAGCTTTGAATCGAGTTCTTGAGCTCCCAAAATCGTCTACCAAGCTTCTTATTTCGCGTGAAAACGCGTTTTAGTTTCTTATACGTCCGGTCGTGCACCTGTCTTCAAAAGGCACGATCTCTCGGGCAATGGAATTGCTCGGACCGTGAATTCTTTTCAGGATGTCTTCTGATTAATGAGCTGGATCGGACTGTCTAAGACCCCCGATCGGACTCTAGATTTCAGTTGCCCGAACTATCTTCTTCTATTCACCCAATCGTGTTTCTGGATGTGTCCGACCGGCATAATACACAGTCCAGTTGGGCACTTATGAACCACGGTAATTTTGCGACATTTGATTGTCTTTACGTCTCGGTATCTTCATTTATTGCAAAAGAGAAGAAAACGATAGAAAAAACCTAAATATTGTTTAATATACCAATAAAATTCAAAAATTGTAATAAAACTAATCCTAGAAATTTTGTTTTCATAATATATCAATAAAATCCAAAATCTTAATAAAACTAATTTTAGAAAAAAAAATAAAATTTTTTTGTAAAGTGATGAGTTGTCATTAAATGTGTCCACAACATCTATATTGTTATCCTCCTCTCTTAAACTTTCTCCACGTGTCATCATAGGGTCCCAGTCTTAGGTAATAATCAGACGACGACGTTTAACTGGCAGTAACCCTAAAAGGCTGCCGTCTTTTTTATTTTGTTTTTGAGAGAAAGCGACTCCTATAACCGTAAATTTTACAGATTTTATTTGTCAGATAGTTTTCCATCTCACTCTCTTATTTACGCCGGTGTTCCCCACTCGCCACCTTCCCACTTTTTCCATTTTAATTTGATTTTATTTAATTTTAATCACTGCCGATATTAAAATGGTAAAATAGATATTTTTTAAAAGATTATTACATCGATTTTATTTTAAAAATTAGCCAAAATCCCATAAAAAGTATGTGTTTTCTTTTTAAAAAATATAATATTGTTTAAAAAAAATAAAAAAAAATTTTCATAGTGCTTTACTAATTTTTTTAATAGCTGGTGGTGAATTAGTTTTTTCCGTTTATTTTAATTGGTTGATTCTGGTGAGATGACGCGCTTTGAAAAGCGCGTGTGTGGGTGAGCTATCTCTTATTTTTGTCGTAATACAAAATGACAAAAATGCCCCTTACACACTGACCTCATGTTCTCTTCTCTTTGTTGTGTTATCTTTTCTCTTTACCTCAAGTCTCCGTCACTTCTCTTCTCCCCACATTTGCACTCACACCTACCCTCCATCTCTATCTCCGACCATGGCGATGCTTTCCTCCTCCTTCGCTCCCCAATTCTCCGGCAGTTCCTCTTTCTCCGGCCTCCGTCCTTCTAACGCCGCTCTCTCCTTCGTCCACCGCCCTAATTCCTCTTTCCGCCCCTTTTCTAATCGCCGACCTTCGAGAAGCGTCATCGCCATGGCTGGATCTGGAAAGGTGCCTTTCTTCGCTTCTTTTAATATCAATTTTGGTTAATTGTTTAATCTGTATGCTTGATTCGGTTGAATTTATGGAACTATGATACCTAATTAATCCGCGACACTTTTAGGGGTTTTAACCCAAATTCAAAATACTTTTTGAATTTGTAGGGTTTTGTTTGAACTTTTTTTTTCCCTTTGTTCTTTGCAGTTTTTCGTTGGAGGAAACTGGAAATGCGTAAGTAATCTTTGGCTCGTCTCTTCTTTTCCTTTACTTCCAAAAAGAATTTTTTGAATCATTTATGTGTATGTACATTGCGTGTTTAGAACGGAACAAAGGACTCCATCACTAAGCTCGTCACTGACCTTAACAATGCAACATTTGAATCCGATGTTGGTGAGACCCTCCATTTTCCTCTTTTTCATTGTCTGTCTACCGCATATGTTCTTTTGGCATTATCTGAATTGTTTATAAGTGTGTTCACATGAGGAAAATGGACTATAGAAGCCTGAATTTCCTCAGCTTTTTTTTTTATCTAATCTATTGGCGATTATGCTAACTATAACGGTTTCATCTCTTCTCTGATTCATGAAACTCTGTATCTTGATTTTGATAGATGTGGTTGTGGCACCTCCGTTTGTCTACATCGATCAGGTCAAATCTTCATTGACAGATCGTATTGAGATATCAGCTCAAAACTCTTGGGTTGGAAAAGGTGGAGCTTTTACTGGTGAAATCAGGTTAAAATCTTACATTTTCCCAGATGTTTATGTTCCCGGGACATACAAATTGTCAATTTGGCCGACGAATTCTTAAAGATTGACCATTTAGTGTATTTAAGCCTCCCCATGCTGTGTATCTTAACTTCAGTTTCCACACTTATTTTGGATTCTTGAAGTTACATTTGCCCAGATGTTTATGTTCCCGTGACATACAAATTGCCCAAGACATATACGTTTGTCAATTTGGCTGACAAATTCTTAAAGATTGACCATTTAATGTATCTTATCTTCAGTTTCTGCACTTGTTTTGGGTTCTTGAAGTTTTGTTTTCATCACGCAGTGTTGAACAGCTGAAAGATTTGGGATGCAAGTGGGTTATTCTCGGACATTCTGAACGCAGACATGTAATCGGAGAAAATGATGAGGTGAGCAAATAAGTAAATCATAATCCAATCTGTAATAGAGAAAACATCCAAAGATTTATTATGATTGTTTACTCTTGTTCAACCAAACCGTAGTTTATTGGGAAGAAAGCTGCTTATGCTTTGAACGAGGGTCTTGGAGTGATTGCTTGTATTGGGGAAAAGCTAGAAGAGCGAGAATCAGGGAAGACTTTTGATGTTTGCTTCGAACAGATGAAGGCTTTTGCCGGTAAATGCCTCATTTGTTTTAAATTCTTTATGATCATAACATTTTAAATTCTAGATTCAGGTTCATTATTTAGATTTTGTTCAGTTAATGATTGTGGGTTCCTTATAACATCTATCAAATGTTGTTCTAACAGACGCTGTACCGAGTTGGGACAACGTTGTTGTTGCATACGAACCTGTTTGGGCTATCGGAACTGGTAAAGTGGCTTCACCTCAACAAGCTCAGGAGGTTCATGTAGCTGTTAGGGATTGGCTTAAAAAGAATGTTTCTGAAGAAGTCGCTTCGAAAACAAGGATCATCTATGGAGGTACTACAGATTAATCTTCCGTTTTTGCGTTAAAATCGTTCTAAAATAGTAGTAATCTCGATTCAATCTATAGATTCTGTGAAAAAGTAGTAATCTTTGATTCAATTCTGTGAAAGAAGTAGTAATCTTTGATTCAATCTATAGATTCTGTGAAAAAGTAGTAATCTTTGATTCGATCTATATATAGATTCTGTGAAAAAGTAGTAATCTTGATTGGAAATATAGCATAAAAAATATCAAACTATTTTATTTAAGCCTATGAAATATGAATTATTATCTTTAACCTAAAAAAAACCCAAACTTATTTTTTGTGCCTTAAAAAACACTAACTTTGGGAATATAGTGTAGAAAATACCAAACTTTTTTATTTTTGCCTATAAAACACAAATTATTACTTTAAACCTAAAAATTTTGAATTTTTACATTTTGTCTAAAAAAATACAGCCTTATCAAATTAATCATATCCACGAACAAACAAAAACACTAAATCATATTTTAACTGTTTGAATTTTTAAATGTTGTCTAAAAACACAAATTTATCAAATTAATCATGTCCTAAAGTTATTGTTTTTAAGACAAAAAAAAATATAAATTTGGGTTTTTTAAGTTGAAAATAATAATTCATGTTTTATAGACTAAAATAAAATAATTGGATATTTTTTATGCTATATTCTCAATCTTTATTCGATCTATATATAGATTATGTGAAAAAGTAGTAATCTTGATTCAATCTATAGGGTCTGTGAATGGAGGCAATTGCAATGAGCTTGCCAAAGAAGAAGATATTGATGGATTTCTCGTCGGCGGTGCCTCCTTGCGAGTAAAGTTTTCATCTTTCTTACAAAAGTTTTATCTTTCGTTATTGTGATTTGCATTCTAATTGATAATTGCGTTCTTGAATCTGCGATTAGGGTCCAGAGTTTGCGACGATAGTGAACTCAGTAACGTCAAAGAAAGTCGCGGCTTGATGCGTCAGCGACTGGGAAAATTGCGTTTGGATCTGAAATAAACAGAGGTGTGGGAATGTACTTGTTATTGATGTTGTTGTTGTTTTTCTGATTGTGAAATCAGCAATGTTACGCAATTGTTTTGAGAGGGGAATTTGGGTTTAGGATTATGACGTAATAAAACTGCATTTAGATGAAGATAATGTTTACAAATTATTACCTTTATTATTAACTTTTTTAAAATTATATGTTGTATGTTGGTTATTAAATCGAAGATTTATTTGTTTCGAATCGTTTTATTTTATTTTAAAATAAATGTTAATGATTTAGAAATTAAATTCTATTATAATTTAAATAAATATATATGTATATATTGTATATTTAAATATTTTTATAAGTATTTATTTTTAAAATTTATTCCAAATATTTAAAAATTATAATTAAAAAATAGACATTAACAAAAAAAGTTAAATAATTGTCTATTTTTGTTAATATTGTTTAAGATACAATCGTAATAATTTTTTATCATTCATTTTTAGTCGTAATCATCCATTTATCAAATCGTCAAATGTAAACGTAAACATAAATTATGCTTACAAATTATTACCTTTGTTATTAACCTTTTTTAAAATTGCAAGTTGTATGTTGGTTATTGAAGATTTATTTATATTATTTTTGGGACAAAAAATATAACACTAAATATTTAAATTTATTTATCATTTATTTGGAAATAAATTAAATAGTTATTTATGTTTAAATTTAAACCAAAATAGTTTTATTCTATATAAAATTTAATATCATTATAAATAGAATATAATATAAAATAGAAATTTTTTTATTTTTTTCTCTCTGATCTAGTAATATTAGATTATTTAGTAAAATTGAGCTTTTAAGGTTGGTGATGGTTTGTCCAACTAGTTTACTTTGATAATGGTTTGTTTTTATTTAATTTTTTTGTTATAATTTTCCTATTTTCACGTTTGGCTTTGATTTTCCTTAAATTTATATTTTTATTTCTCATAATAATTTTGATTATATGCTATATAACAAATAACCATCTGAGTGCGCCATAAATACCATATAAGACGAATTTTGTCCTCCGCATTTTTTTTTTATTTTTGAACCCGAAACCCAAGCTCGATCTGCACTCTGCGTTTACGGCGATGAGGTCTCTTAGGGTTTTGTTCCTCGCTCTTCTTCTCCTTGCTTCTCCTCTGCTTCAAGGTTCCCACTTCTTCTTCCTGTTGTTGTCCATGGAATCTAGATCTAGATCCGTTTGATTCGAGGCTCTATTCTATTTTTATGATCTCTCATGTTTGCTCTTTGAGTTTGATCTTATTCTGTGAATGTTCTGATTGGGATATCGGATTGCGTTGTATTTGGGATCGATTGCGTTGAATTGAGTTCGTGTGAGATTCGTTCTACCTCCTGCTATGTTGAGCATTATAGATTCGGAATATAGAATTGTTTTATAGATCTAACGTAGAATTTCCGTCATAATTCTTCTATTGAGTCGTTAAATAGATCGAACGTAGAATTTGCGTCTTAATTCTTCTATTGAGTCGTTATCTTGATTTGGACACAACAAAAATAGGCTTTAAGAACCTTTGGAGGTGAAAGTTCCTCGTTAAGCACTCTGAAGAGATCAATCAGTAAACACTTTATATTGTCAGAAATTCCTCAGATAGACCTGTTCTATATTTGGGTGTAATTTGATTCCTCTGGAGTGCTTTATGGATTAATTATCGATTTTAGATATCTACGTATAAATGCATTGTTTAACATCTTTCTTGATTCTGACTTAATGTGCTGAATTCCCTTTTCTATTAGTTGCTAGATGTCAATCGAACTCCGATGATCCAATCAACACTGTTGAAGATGCCGTTGAAGAAGGGAGTGAATTCAGTGTTATTGAGAATGACGAGAAGGATTTTTCTGATGTCGTGTTGACCTCAGCTTCGGGGATAGATACAGTTTGTGTCTTCCCTAAAAACAGTGCCAAACGTAACTATATATATCCATTTTTGTTCCCATATGTGTCTGCTCTGTTTAATGACCGTACGGATTATGAGAGTGTGTTTGAATATGTTATTCTGTAGTGGTTTCAGCTGGAGAAGAGACTGAACTTCTTGTTGGTCTGAAGAATGATGGTAACTTAATCATTTACCATAATGTGTTTAATTTCTCTTTTGGGAGATAAATCTAACTTTTTACCTGTTGTTTTCAAATCATAGGCCAATCAGCCGTCAATGTTATTGGAATCAAGGCCAGCCTTCATCTTCCTTTTGATCACAATTTACTGGTTCAGAATCTAACCATGCTGGTAAATTCTCAATTGCATCACTCTCTTACCAGTGAAATAAGATTCAGATTGTTCAATTCTTGTGAAAATGTTCAGTTGACTTGTACCATATTTGGATCATAATAGGCTTAGACATCTATAGCATTTGGTTTTGTCATTTACTGTTTTGCATAATGTCATTGGTAAGCAATAATGTCTAAATATCACTTGTTCTACTTTTAGAAAACCTCGATTTTTCATATATAAATGTAACTAATGTATCCCCCTCGTAAAGAATTTCTCTGTAATGCCCATTAACCGTTGCTCCTGGATTAGCGAAATAGGGCAAAGCCAGATCTTATTACTAATAGAATCAACTTGAAAAATGAAAACTTGACCAAATCTTAGGTTGTAATTAAGAGTCCTTTTTTGCAGAGCTTCAACAAAGCATCTGTCCCTTCATCTATTCAGGCTACTTTCCCATACATATTTGCCGTCAGCAAATTCCTGCAGGTATAAGATTACATTATATATACATTGCATTCTGAAAAAGGGATAACCCTAAACCCTAAACCCTAAACCTAACGCTTATTTGTGTATCAAAATGAAGCCTGGATCATTCGATCTCGTGGGAACAATTATATATGAGATAGATGAACAGCCTTACCAGAATGTATTCTACAATGGTACCGTTGAAGTTATTGATTCTGGCAGTCTTTTAAGCGGTGAATCTGTTTTCCTTGTAACCCTCGGCATTGCTTTACTTCTCCTCCTTGGTCTATGGGTATATAGTCAAGTACAACGTCTCACCAAGGTACAATTATGTATCTATCTATTCATTCTACAGTATGTATTTAAGTAGAATAACTGAAACTGACTGTAAATTCATGGTTTTAAAACTTACCAGAAGAGTAAAAAAGTGGGAAAAGTTGAAGTAGGAACGAGAAGTTTAGATGCTTCACTTGACGAATGGCTTGAGGTAAGTCTATACTCCATTGTTACTACTCCATTGATAAAGCTTCTATTTTTTTACTGTTAACATTCCATTGTTAAATACTCCATTGATAAAAGCTTCTGTTTTTTACTGTTAAAACTCAATTATGTTCATAGGGTACCTCTCTTTCCAAATCTAAGAAGAAGAAAAACTAAAGCAGGAGTCTCTCTCTCTCTCTCTCTCTCTCTCTCTCTCTCTCTCTTTCTATTTTTGTAGTTTTGAATATTTATAGACTATACGCAGTTTCTTCCCCATTAGAACATTCTGGTCTTACAGTTTTTTTTTTTTTTTTGGAACTCAATAAGAGGTGGTTCTTGTCTTTATGTACGGACGTACGTACGGTATGTTCTAACGATGTTGGATCTTCGATACTGTGATCTATAAAGAAAAAAAAAAGAATTTTGAAAATAGAATAGGGTGGATGATGTCGCCATTGATGATGGGTCGAAGGTTTTGTTAGTGTTATCTTTCTATTTATTATTGATGAAAGTCAGTTATGTAATAACTCTTTGTTCTCAATTAATTTCCCAACAAATAAATGTCGCCTTTATATATATAATTTTTTTAAATAAAATAAATTTACTTACATAATGTATTTATATAAATATAAATACCCTGAGGATGTAATGTTGATGATGTTGGATTATAATCACATTAACTCTTCCAATGTGCACCACAATTTGGAATTTCTGTAATAATATTGAAGTAATCAATTTGCACCGTCGATATTATCTGTCTCAATAAATACCTTATTATGTCGGCACCTACTTATTATCAATGATATTTTCTACTTTCAATCTATGTGGACTCATATACTTCACATATATATATATATATATATCCACATATATAATATTTATTCTCTAATTAATTTTGTGTGTGTGAAAAAGACATGCAAAATATATATATAGCATGATAACCTCCAAATTATTCAATCGTCAAAGAGGCAATGTCATTAATAGAGGGGAATCAGTAGGTTAAAGATGGTACATGAAATTATACTTTGCATATGTACTTGATACTGTACTGTTTATTCGTTTTTATATAATTGTAATTTGTATATTTTAAATAACAAAATTACCCAAAATGGTTAGAGATTATCCCCTTCACGTTTATTATTTTTATAAGTTATCACACGAAAAAATAAAATAAAATAACAATTGGCTTTTGAGCTGTCTGCTTTTTCCAACAATTATATAAAATGGGCCTTTGCTAGCTCACGAACAAATATGTAGTTACGCATATCAACTCCTAACCGATTCAATTATGTATATATCTATACATACGATCAAATACAAATAAATATCATTATATATATATATATTCAATCGACGAATATACATTTGCAATATCATTGTAATAATAAGTTTTCAAATATCGAAGTGAAGAGGAATTACGTAATTAAATGATGGGTTAAAATATGAATAATAAACTAAGGGGGTGAGGAGTGTGTGTGGGGGACAGAAGCACACTACTCTTATAATATATATATATATATATATATATATATCATTTTCGATGAAATTAAGTATTCCACTAACCAGCATGCATGTGATTGGTTTAAATTCGTGGTCGTTGGTAGACCGTCAAATACTTATTAATATTCATCTATATTCCTTTATAGTATTTATGAATTTTTTAACTAACCATGCAATAATTATTGTAATTACAACGATATATAAAGGGTTGATATAACAATCACGGGGGTAATTTATATTTGTACACCAGTTCGTACAATACATCTTTCACATTACTCCCTTTGACGTCATCTAATAATTTAATGGTTGTTACAAAATATTACAACATTTTATTAAATATGAATTTAAATCTAATTTAAAAGTTTTAAATGATCTAATATATATATAAAAATATACATGCTTATAATTTATATAATTTATATTATAATCGATGTATGATAATATTTTTTTCACGTGAAATTATAAGTGAAACGTAAATATTGTAATTATAAATTTATCATCGCTATATTAAAATCAAAACGAATTATAATATGATATCATATTAAATATAAATTCATATTTAATCAATTATAAAAGTTAATTTAAAAATTTTAAATTATTTAATATCATCTATATAAATCAATAGTTTGTATATTAATCTTTTACGTTCCTATTCCATAATGGAGCGTAAACATTATAATTAAAATTTTGATATTTGTAATATACAAATTATAATTAAAAATTTAACATCAGTAATATTCAAAGTCAATGAATAAAACTTTAATATCATGTTAAACATTAACTTGAATATAACTATTCTAAAAGATAATTCGAATATTTAAAATTACATCTAATATCATATATAAAAAAATGCATAATTCATATCTTTCAGAATGCCAGCAAGGAAATCATATAGATTATAATCATATTATATACAAAAAACTTAAAATAAAAAAGTTAAAACACTATCACATCATCCACTATATAAAGGATAGTCAGCCTCGTCGTGTACTCATCATCCATCCGACCATTTTTAATATCTATTTTTGGTTTTATTTTATAAACAAAAAAAAAGAATTATTGAGTTTCTGCAAAAGTGTCAGACTTAAGGTGAGATTCCCAATGAGGATCTTACCAGAAACTCGAGGAACTGTGTTGTGGTTCCTCCTGTCAGTCTTTTGTTCCTCTTTCCTCTGTCACGGCCGCGTCGTTCAGGTCGTCGGCCGCGCCCAGAGTACTTTAAGTCTCAAGACGGCCGATGTTTTCTCAGGTTTTGCCATAACCATACATACATATATACTTACATTACATGCATATCGGTGTATAACAGTTATACGTAGTTACATTACATGCATTTCAATATATATATATATATATAAGTATCTGTGTTTTCCGTACAGGACTTGGAGTGACCGTCGAGTGTAAATCCCAGAAAGGTCATTTTGTGACTAGTGGAACCGGAAAACTTGACGGTAACGGAAAGTTCGCCGTCGTTCTCACTCGTGATGACATCGTTAGAGACGATGGAACCCTAACGGAGGACTGTTACGCTCAGCTCCACAGTGCCTCCGCCGTGCCTTGTCCAGCTCACGACGGTCTTGAATCATCCAAGGTCGTGTTTTTATCGAAATCCGGCGATAAACACGTTCTGGGTCTTAAACAAAATTTAAGATTTTCGCCGGAAACTTGCGTTTCCAAATTCTTTTGGCATTTTCCAAAGTTCCCTTGGCCTCATCCCATCAAAGGCTTCCATCATCTCTTCCCTTTTCCTTGTCCTCCAAAGGCACCACCTTCTACCGAACTCCCGCCGCCGACGCCTGTTTATTACCCTCCGCCGAAGAAAGAGCTTCCCCCGCCGGTTCCAGTATACAATCCTCCACCGAAGAAGGAGCTTCCGCCGCCGGTTCCAGTTTACAATCCTCCACCGAAGAAGGAGCTTCCCCCGCCTGTGAAAAAACCATGCCCGCCAAAGCCTCCGAAGAAGGTTCTTCCGCCGCCGGTTCCGATCTACAAGCCACCAACGAAGAAGCCTTGCCCACCTAAACCACCAAAGAAAGAGCTTCCGCCACCAGTTCCGGTTTACAAGCCTCCGCCGGTGAAAAAGCCGTGTCCTCCGAAACCACCAAAGAAAGAGCTTCCGCCGCCGGTTCCGGTGTACAAACCACCACCGAAGAAAGAGCTTCCGCCGCCGGTTCCGGTGTACAAACCTCCGCCGATGAAGAAGCCGTGCCCACCAAAGCCACCGAAGAAAGAGATTCCGCCGCCGGTTCCGGTGTACGAACCACCACCGAAGAAAGAGAATCCGCCGCCGGTTCCGGTTTACAAGCCACCACCGGTGGTGATACCGCCACCGGTGCCGAAGAAGCCATGCCCTCCGATCAAACCACCGGTGGTGCTTCCGCCTCCGATTACGATCCCGAAGAAACCGTGCCCTCCGTTCCCAAAGCTTCCTCCTTTCCCTCCCAAGTTCTTCCACCACCCTAAGTTCGGGAAATGGCCTCCCTTGCCGCCATTCCCTTCTCACCCTTGAGAGCCACACGACGATATATACACATATATAAATTTACTTATATATGTTTCATATCGGCTTAACGTTCATTTAGGGGAAGAATATTGCTTCTCTATATTACTATTATTATATAATAAAGATTATTGCTGTGGGAAAATATATATTAAGAAAATATGCAAAAATAGTGAAAGAAGGGGGAGAAGAAGATGCGTGTGTATGTACGAAGAGTTAAAATCTTCTGTTAATTTATTTGTGGATTGTGTGTATTTTCAATCATTAATAATGTTAAACCTTTTGTCATATTGATTATTATTGTGTAATAATGATTATTATTTCGAATTATGTTTGTTTTTCAAAGATATGTGGTGTTATATTTCTTTGTATTTGTTTTCCTATAATGAAAATCATCAAATTATTTACAATAATGTTAAACCTTTTGTCAAATTGATTATTATTGTGTAATAATGATTATTACTTCGAATTATGTTGAGATATGGTGTTATATTTGTTTATATTTGTTTTTCTATAATGAAAATTCAAATTATTTATAATAATGTTAAACCTTTTGTCAAATTGATTACACTACTAGAAAATTGGAAATTAGGGACGGAATTTAGGAACCGATATTTCCGTCCCTAAATTTAGAAACGGATTAGACACGGATTAGGGACGAAAAATGAAATCCGTCACTAATCTGTTCCTAAATTTGTGTACCGAAAAGTAGTGTCAATCCGTTTCCTAAATGGGCACCGATTAGACACGGCAGACCATCCGTCTCCAAATTTGGAGACGGATGACGTGCCCGTCTCCAATTTGGGAACCGACGTAGCCTGCCGTCTCCAATTGGAGACGGAAATTATTTTTTTTTTCCGTCTCCAATTTTTTTTTATTTTTTTTAAAAGAAATTGGAAACGGCTTTTGTTCCGTCTCCAATTGGGAACCGACGTCAGCCTGTCGTCTCCAATTGGAGACGGAAATTATTTTTTTTTCCGTCTCCAATTTTTTTTTTAAAAGAAATTGGAAACGGCTTTTGTGCCGTCTCCAATTGGGAACCGACGTCAGCCTGCCGTCTCCAATTGGAGACGGAAATTATTTTTTTTTTCCGTCTCCAATTTTTTTTTTTAAAAGAAATTGGAAACGGTTTTTTGTGCCGTCTCCAATTGGGAACCGACGTCAGCCTGCCGTCTCCAATTGGAGACGGATCTGATACGCCCGTCTCCAATTGGAGACGGAAATTATATGCCCGTCTCCAATTGGAAACGGAAATTAAACCCCGTCTCCAAATCTACTTCTTCGTCCAGATCTCTGATTCCCTCAACTCCACCTACGTCTCTCTCTCCGAAAGAGATACCGATCTCATCCTCACCACCAACCGAGACTTCGTGATCCAACCTGTCTCGGATTCTGAGTACTCCCTCGACCCGATCGCAGTTTACTTGAACAATAAACGTGTAGACGACGATGTCATGGTGGCGACGTCGCAGAGCAAGGAGTCAAGGACGATCATGGTCAACGCGGCGGAGAAGAAACCGGAGAATCTCATAAGCCAATGCATCGTGAAACGGTCAATCAATCTCCTTCTCCTTCCTCCCCCTCCTCCTCCTCTTCCTCTTCTTCTTCAAACCCGAATCGTCGAAACAGATCCAAGGCGACGAGAATGGACCAGTCCGCCAGAGTTAAGGAGAAAATGCGAAGAGAATAAAATTTTAATTTTTTTATTTTTTTTTTAAATTTGGAAACGGCACAAAGGCCGTTTCCAAATTTGGAGACGGGCTCAAAGGCCGTTTCCAAATTTGGAAACGGATTTGTGGTCCGTTTCCAAAATTTTAACACTGGAAAAAACCGTTCCTATTCCAGGAACCGATTGGGGACTACTATTTCGGTCCCTAATTAGAGACGGATTGGGAACTGAAGTTTCCGTCCCTAATTAGGCACGGATTGGAGACTGAAAAAAATTAGAGACGCGCGATTGGATACTACCACTGGTCGTCTCTAATCCGTTCCTAAACTGGTTTAGGAACGGATTGGGAACCGATTTTTCGGTTCCTAAAACCGATTTTTCTTGTAGTGTTATTATTGTGTAATAATGATTATTACTTCGAATTATGTTTGTTTATCCAAAGAGATATGGTGTTATGTTTCTTTATATTTGTTTTCCTATAATGAAAATTATCAAATTATTTACAATAATGTTAAACCTTTTGTCAAATTGATTCTATTTTCTAACAATGATTATGTTTGTTTTTTTAAAGAGATATGGTGTTATATTTCTTTATATTTGTTTTCCTATAATGAAAATTATCAAATTATTTACAAAAATAAAAATAAAAAATATGGACCGAAGCAAACGAATGGGTTTTGGCCCATTTAAATATAATTCCCCCAAAGCGCGAAAATCAAAATCCGAAGTATTCCATCTCTCTCTATCTCTCTATCGCTCTCTAGGGTTTAAGCTCTCCGGAGCTCTTTCAATGGCGAACGCTAAATCCGTCGATCCTTCTCTCTGGTGGGACCCCTTTGATTCCATTCTTACCGATCTCGAAAATGCATCTCTCTCTCGCGACCTCCCTCAGCCTCTGGTGATCTCTCTTTTTCTCTATCTATGTATGTACCAGTGTAAGCTCTTTTCAAGATCATGGTCCTATAACGATTAGGGATTGGAATTTTAGGTGGAGAAGTTAAAGGATAACCATGCGTGGTTCGTGGACACTCTCTCGATGTTCAAGTCGCCGAATGAGAAGTCGAAAGAGGCTCTGAATTCGAATGTTCTGAAAATTAAGGGGCATGAGTTGGTGATAAGGCCTGAAATGAAAGAAAAAGCTCTAAGAATCAGCTCTTATTTGGTTAGTTTCTCGTTGGTTCTAAAGTTCCAGTTGAACTTCAAAGTAATCAATCCTTGATTATGCTTTTATGTTAGTCATGTTGAGTAATGTAACTCATTGATTCAAGTATCAATGAGTTAGTTAAGTTCTTCTACTCCACAGATCCTTTATTTGGAGTTGCGTGTGAAAATATGGATAGATTTTATGGGAATTTGAGTGCGTAATTATTAGAAGTATTCTCAGTGAAAAATTGAAAAAAATGCTTGTTTAGTTGCTATTAACCGGATGAAAATGAAAAATCTTGATTCGTTCTTATACTTGGTAAAATAGCATGATTTCGTGGAAATTTGAATGTATACTAAGATGTCTTCTGGGTGACAATGCTTGCCCGAACGAAGGTTTGTTGTTTGATTTTTAATTCCTGAATCCTTTCCAGAATCTTGATGAGATCCAATCGTACATACTTGCGGAACGGTCTTTGGAGCTGGAATCCATGGCAACTAACATGATAGCTCAAGAATTTCTTCACACGGTTAGTATCTTATGGACCTCGTCCCTCTCTGAATCTTCTTTTCTTTTCTGAAGCGATGTAATGTCTGAATTTTTTCTTTAATAGACTTGCATTAGTTTTTCAGTTATAAAAAATCTCCAGAACTTCCAACAAAGATGCTTTCTTTGTTTTCAGTTCGCGGGGTTGGATTTTCTTGTTTATGAAAACCTAATTATTGTTTTTTCCGATACGTATTTTTTCTCTGCATCTTATGTTAACAGTATTCCAACAAAATGCTAACAGTGTTCCCTTCATTTTACCTCAGAAAGCTGTTTATTTTTATCTTGAATAAGAATTTATTTAAAATATCTGCTTTGTAAGTGTGCGATGTTACGACATAATACTTATTCATGTTACAATTTTGTTGCTGTCCTATACTTCAATTTATTTGAAATTATTTATTGCACTAGTTCTTGGCCGTCACTCACATATTTCCAAGCAGTAAAGAGTATGCCCTCCTTTTCCCTTTTAGATGCCTCACTAACTCGATTTTCCAATTATTATGAAGATATCACTTCAATATTATATAGAGCGACAGTGCCTTCTCAAGTGTACGAGGCATATTCTTGAACATGCTTGTAAGTTGTTGTACATTTTCTTACTGTCAATTTCTTGTAGTTTTTGACGTCGCAAATGTTGAGATAATTACGGGCTTGTAAATTCCATTTCCATTAATGAATAAATAATTTTTTCTTCTGTTTTTCGTTTGGATTTTCCTTGTTTTCTGCTTAAATGGATATCATTTCTGCAGTATATACAGATGCAGGAATTCATGCGAAAGAGGAAACTTTTGTTAAAGAGGAAGCACTAAAACTGATCTCTGACGGGCTTGAAAGAAAACAGATATCAGTGCTTGAGGACCTTCTGTCATCTAGTTACCCACAAAAGATGGTATGCAGCATGAAAATAATAGTTTACATATTTAATAATGGCTTGTATTGATGGGAAAACAGTTGAATTATCATTCCCAGTAAGATTTCTGGTCCAAATTTCATGTTTACATGCAACTTTTTTCTAGGACGTGGATCTTTTTACTTTGTGGGCTGAGGAGACACTAATCGAGGACAATTTGATCTTGGAAATTCTTTTCCTTGTTTATTACGAATCATTTTGCACTTGTAACGGTGAAAGTTGGAGAAAACTTTGTTACTTGTACAAGGTATCTTGAATCATGATCCATATGTTTGGTGCCATTTTCAAATTTTGAGTGAACCTATCTTTACTTATAAGTGCAGCCTTGCAGGGAATTCTTTCCGGTTCTTATAATTTTGGGAAGCTGGCCGTGTCACCTGAAGCACAACGCTCTGCTTATCATGCAAAAATTCAGTTATTTATGATTCTTTTGGAAACGCTGGACCTGGAAAATCTTCTACAAATGGTCCATGATGGAGTGCCTTTCAGGTTTCTTACCCTTGACTCTTGAGCTACATTATGTGAAAAGGAATCTCTAAAATCGATGACAGGAATCACTTGCATAAACTTGTGTCAATCTTGCCTAAAGGGGCAATTTTTTTTCTTCTGTCTTAGGTCCGGTCTTTGTGTTTTCTCCATAACTGATGTCCAAGAGATGGATGCAACAATATCCAGTCTTAACGCTTCTGAAGCAAAAGAAGTTGGACCCATCATCCTTGCATGGGCGGTGTTTCTATGTCTTATATCATCACTTCCTGGGAAGGAGGAAAATCCTTTACTGATGGTATGTGAGTGAGAGTACTGCTATTATCAGATCAGAGCACTTGTATTTTAATGTATGTATTTACTCTTACTTGACAAACAGGAGATCGATCATGTCAGTTATGTTCATCAAGCCTTTGAAGCTGCATCCTTGAGTTGTTTTCTTGAAATTCTGCAAAGCAATGTCTTGAACGAGTCCGATGTAAGCTATGTGATTCAAATTCTACTTTTATCGTACTTGACTGTAGTGATTTGTATTGGGATATCTGTGCCCCCTTCCTCCGTAAATCTTTCATGATGTCCTTTCCTTTATGTTCCATAATTCATTTTTTATTCTTATTTTTCCAGGGACCAGTTGCTGGTTATCGCAGTGTCTTGAGGACCTTTATTTCAGCGTTTATTGCATCCTATGAGATCAATCTTCAGGTAACGTCCTCTATTGTACTCGTTGAACTGCTGTCGATGGAATGTCTTAAAGTCATACAGTTCTCTGCACTTTTGGCAGCTGGAAAATAACACCATAAATTTGATACTGGACATTCTTTGCAGAGTATATCAAGGAGAGGTATGGATGTTTGTTTTTAATGCTTGCTTCTCCAACTGTTCCGTAATCACTAACATGCTTGTACCCATTGGCTGTTCAGGAGTCCCTATGTATTCAATTTTGGGACAGGAAAAGTTTTGTTGATGGTCCTATACGGTGTCTTCTCTGCGATTTGGAGACTGAATTCCCCTTTAGAAGTGCTGAATTTATTCGTCTCTTGTCATCTCTTTGTGAAGGAAGGTGGCCTGCTGAATGCGTGTAAGTTGAAAGTGGGGTATCTAGTAAATTACATGCTTTTTCTAATATGAACTTTTGCTAACTGGACATTTATATCTAGATCTGAATAGGGATTTGCCTGAAAAGCAGGATGTCTTACATGAAACAATCTGGATTTTCACTCGTATTTTACTGAAAGTTTCTTGCACGCAAGTTGCCAATAATATATTGTGCAGTTATTTGTTGTGTTTATACTTGTCTTACCTTCTCTGAGCAGATACAACTTTCTGGATAAGTCAGTTGGCATATCAACCTTATTCGACATCAATAGTGGTTCTCTGGTGGATGATGTCTGCCAAATTGTTGAATCTTCCCGGCCGTTGCAAGTTCCAGGACTTGAAGGTGTGATTATTCCCTGTAAAACTCGTGGGCATATTCTCAAAATGGTCAGTGAGAATACTGGTGTTGTACGGTGGGAGGTAAATGCAGTCATGTTCGAATTTTGTTGGTTAATTTAACATAAAATTGTATAATTTGTCTGCATGCAAGATTTGAGTAATATTGCCCTCTTTCTGTATCCATTAAGATGACATTGTTGTGATTGACTGGTTTAACTCGTGGACTAGGATTTCACACATTCTGTATTCTGTATCTTTTCCTCTCTTGCTGGATAGTATCCCCTATCCGGTGTTACAGTGTTGATCCTTCGTCTAGCAAATGCATTGTACTCGGGTAGCAATAATGAAGTGCACATGATTCTTGTGCTGCTACGGAAAATGGTGACATATAACAAGGTATAGCTTCGTATCATCTTCACTGGTATCTATTTATATGTAGTCTAGATTTCTTTTGAAGTTTTGTTCTTCATGAGTTGTAGAATAGTTTTCACTTTGTTCACTTGTTCAATACACTTTGACTTCTGTTTGAATATGTACCCTATTATCAATTCTTCTCTGAGCAATTTCTCCCAATTGAATTTGAATGTCTTCTCCGGCATAGTATATGCATTCTTATCAATTCTTCACTGACTAAGTTCTCCAAATTGATTTTAGGCCGTCTGTTTCTACTTGTTAAATATCAGCAATATCTTTCGTGTGCAAGAATCTTACGTGAGTGCAGAGATGGAAACAGATGTGAGGTGAAGGACTCAAATTTGCGTAACATCTTGCATGTTTTCTGTCTTCCCATGGGGCTTGCAAAGGGATCTTATCTTTGTGTGGTTTTCCTTCAGGGTGGTTGATATCATTTGCAATTTGGTCAGAAGTTTGACTCTTGACTCTACTGGGGCAGCTGTAACAGCTGTTGCCGTTGATATCTTAGCTAAGCTATTGCGATGGTAATTCTTGTGATGCCTAAGCTTTAGTTGTTTCCTTTATATGCTCTATCCGTTTATATATTTTCCAGCAGATGCTTGTCTTGTGCATAAACCAATATGTGCAGTAATTTGTGGCATATTTGCTCTTTAATTTTGCATAATTGTCAAAACTTGATACTATGTGTTTTCGTCGAGCAGTTCCCCATCAAGTGTTGCTGCTGTGGTTTTAAGGACAAATATATTTGACATGGCTCCAGGGTCAGGCATCCTAGACATTGGCTACAATGTTCCTTTGAGGTAGATGGGAAATATCCCACATTATGGTCCTATTTTCTATTTTAAATCATTCTTCCAAATATATAGTACTATGACTCTTTATTGAAGTTTAATATCATTGATAGCATCATTTGATTATCCACAAGAACGAAGATGATAATATTTGACAGATAACATGTAGTGCTTAATATTTTGTGGTGACATTTTGAAATGCTTTCACACCACAGTTTCTAAGGTCTATCAATGTCGCTGGATCGATGAACTCAACCTATGTGTATTTTTTAATCACTTTCAACTATCCTTATTGTTTGTGTTAGGCTCACTGTTCAAGTTAAGATTCTCCGCACTTACCCGTGCATTTAAGTTTTTTTGTTGGAGAACTATCTCGGGATAGAAATGATACTTGATTTGGTTAAAGTTGTCTATCTTAGAGCCACATCACCCATCGCAGGAGAAACATGTATTAGCTGTCATTTACTGGGGCTTAATTAAAGATTTGGTATATTGGTTCTATCTAAGTTTGAGTTTGTTTTCTTTCTGAACCTTGGTTTGAGATGATTGGACTTTGCTTTCTAACCACATCCTTGGTCTTTAAATGACAAAGTGAAACATGGTTGCTGTCTGGGAAACTGGCAAAGATGATCTTGATTGACTGCGAGAAGAATGATGCAAGCTGTCCATTGGTCATATCAGGCAAGTTTGTCACAAATTATTGTTTTGTTCATGATTCATTTGACTGCTGACTCACAATTGTAATAGTTTCTCAGTATGCTGGCCTTTGTGGTCTTAATTTGAGATTCTACAACTGCATATCCTTCAAGTTGAAAACAATGCTTTTGTTAACTTAATGGAACCCTTGTTTGCGATTAACTCATTTTTCATTCTTTGAGCAAATTCTTGAGATCAATCTGAATTTTTTCCGCTTTACTTGCTTGTATATTATGCAGTTTTGGAATTTACCATGCAGCTTGTGGAGGCAGGATTGGAGAATGATGTGGTTCTGGCTCTAGTTGTTTTTTCATTGCAGTATATTCTAGTCAGTCATGAGTACTGGAAATACAAGGAAGGAAATGTGCGATGGAAAGTGACACTAAAGGTGTGTTCTCTTCCAGCCAACTTGCAATTTTTTCATTTTCGCTTTTATATATTCCCCTTTTGCAATGGATTTGGTTTGATCGATGGCTTACTGATCTTGAGTAAGTCGGTTCATTCTAAAGTTTTCTTTTCAATTTTTTAACTAGAAGCTGAGACATGGCTATGGTTATCTGTTAATCCCCAGTGTTTTTCGTTTAAGTATCTATTTGTCTTGTGTGTGTTTATCCAGGCCATTGAAGTTATGAAAACATGTATCAGGCTAAGCCAATTCTCCAAGAAGCTGTGTGATGTTGTTCGTGACATTTTGCTGAACGATAGCTCAGTCCACAGTGCTTTATCTCGAATTATTTGTACAACCACACAAACTTTAGAGGTTTGGATATGCTGTAGGCTGTCTTAAGTTGCTGGTGCTTTTGTTATTGTCTGGGCTACACTTCCTCTATCTCTGATATTTTTTCCTCTGACAGAAACTATATGTGAGCCGCTTCATTGGTCCATCAGATATTGAAGGATGGCAACTTTCCATTGCTTCTGTCTTGGATGTTTTTGACATCGCTTTATCCAAATTCTCTGAGGTAATATTTGCCAGGTCTCACTGATGAGACTTCTCTTTGAAAGCTCTTTCGCAATCATAGGCATACGACCATTGCATAAACTTTTTTATTTTAAGTTTTAAAAACCTATATGTAGGTACAAAATCGTATGTTGGATGATATATAAATGTATCATGTTCTTTACTCTTTTTTTTTTTAAAAAAAGGAATCGTAAGGTTGGTAAAAAATTTCCTTACAGGTAACAATACTTTACATTTCTTTTTCTGCAGAATACAGATTCTGGTCTTCCAGTGTTTCATCAGGCGTTGCTGTCAACTACAACTAAACCAATCCCAGTTGTTGCGGCAATTACATCACTGATATCGTATTTTCGCAATCCTGTATGGACCTAATCCAAATCCTCAGAAATTGTTGTTTGACCAATTGCGCGCGTATATATCTCAGTCAAATTATTTAAGTAAAGCAATTGGGATCTCTTTGTAATGCTTCTATCTGTTTTCGTGCAGAACATACAGATTGGTGCTGCCAAAATACTATCAAGGTTGTTTACCATGGCAGAATCATCACAACTATATCTAATAAGCAACGCATGCTTTGGTCTAGATGATCAGCAGGTTAGAATTATGTCTTGCTTATTTTTTTATATCTGTATATGTGTCTACTTTATTCTGCTGTCTGATATAAAGAGAAACTCAATTTTCCTTTCTAGATCACAGATTTTAAAATTTCTATTAGCCACATCTTACTTGACCTTTCGGGACAAAACGAAGATCTTGTTGTTGCCACGATGAAACTACTAACTATTGCAGCAAGATATCAGGTGATTCCATCGAGCTGGCTTGTTCCATTCGATTGGTTTTTGTCATGAGCTGATTTAAACTACTTAGATTCTTTAATCTCATTGTACTGAGAACTTGTCTGATTTTATAATTTTGTGGTTTATCAGCCTGCTTTTCTAGTTGCCGTATTGGCTTCAAAAGATGACTCAGATGTCCAGGCATCTGATGCTGGTAACCTAAAACAGCCAAGACAAGAGGCTTCATCAGGACGGGAACGGGCTTGTAAATCTTGTATATTGAACACTATTCTACAGTATCTCGAGAGATCAGATGATTACATCAATAGGTACATCAACGGCTAAAATTTTCTTTCTATTATTGTAGCGATTCACATCTTCAGGTCTTCTAAATTATTGATTTCAGCCTTAGAGATTTGTTTTCTTTTTCAGCAATACTGGCATATTGCTAAGTTTACTTGAATTCCTGAAAGTCCTATGGCAAGAGGCGGGTCAGTATGCTAATATACTGGAACCAGTAAAGAACTCAGAAAAGTTGTGGAAGCAATTAACGGCCCTCGTATCACAGACTGCTAAGCTAAAAGATTCTACATTTGGAAATTTGACCAAGGGAGAGATTCCTAAATTGGTTCAGAAATATCAATGTCAGGTCAACGTTTTGGAGGTTATGGCATGTTACATGTTCTTGAACAAGAAGTTACTGTATGCATCATCACTTGTGAAGACAGGCTTTGAGGCAAAAGAAGAGAATGATAAGGTCGAAAATCCATTAAAATTAAAGTCTACTGGTGATTCAGATCCCAAAGATATCTTCTCAAAATGGTGCCACGGGTCTGTCTTCGGTAGCCTTATCCAGGCAGTTTCTTCTTTGGACGGTGAAAGTGAAATAAACTTTTATACACAGGCAAGTATTTCTTCTTTACAGGCCTTACGGATTGATAAATAAAAGCCCAATTAAAAAAAAGTTCCACACGGAGTCTAAAAATAACGCGAAGCAGCAGATTACAACCCCATCAACAATGCCGTGACCGATCTCGGAAGGTCCCTCTGGCAAGACGACGAAAATTCTTCCGCCAAGAGTTTAAAGACCGTGAACCCATTCGTATTTCTTGCACTTGTTTTTATTCTTTTGTTTTCTTCCATCGTCACGGAAAGTTCTTTTTGGTTATGTTTTCCAGCTTCTCCATTGTTTAATATACATTAACTACAGGTAGCTGCTAGTTTACTCATGGTGCATTTGATTGTAAAACTGGAAACATCTGGTTCTGGAGCTTTATCTGTATCATTAGTTGAGAAGATCAAACATATATCTGCCTTGGTATGTTCCTATCTTTTGACACTGTTTACCACTTTTTTTTTCTTTATAAGAGCTATTTCAGCGCCTCATCATATCTGACTCTGTTTTATTTTTCTATATATCTGGTGGCAGCTTTGCGGCCAACCTGCATTTTCCGAGCTAATGGCACAATATTCCAAACATGGTTACAGGTAATGCCTTTCTCATGTTTTTTGCTTATTTTTCTTATCTGTCTACACTTACAACAAAGCTGATGATGATGTCTTCTTAATTTATCTTTTTTTCTGTGTTTCTGAAATATTCATTGTGTTATTTCAATGAGTTCATTGTATCACTCTCTTGTTTTTTAACAATTTGAATCTATTTCCAGTGAAGGAAAGGAATTGAAAACTTTGATTTTGGGTGATCTTTACTGTCATCTGCATGGGAAACTTGAGGGTCGTGATATTCCAACCGGTCCTTTCAAAGAACTTTTCCAATTTTTGGTTGATTCAAACTTTTGGGAGAAATACAAACAAAAAACTTTCGAAGATGTAAATATGGCTTTTGGAGAGAATCTCTTGTTCGACACTCAGCACATAGAGACAGAACTGGGAATAGATACTTGGGATTTCTCCGAGTGGAAGACATCTAAAGTAATTGCTGGAGAAATGTTGCATTACATGGAGAAAGCAAACTCCATGGTTTTACTCTCAAGTTCGAGGCTTTCTGCTCTGAAAGCATTGATATCTGTCGTGACACTTTATGAGGACAATGTAAGTTTCTTATTCTGTTTAGCTTCTACGAGAGTTTATATCGGTTTGTGGCTTATTGCACGATAATTCGGTAATGGCAAAACATTGTCCCCCGATGATTTTTTTCTCATTATGTTCCGACATCTAAAACATTACTTGTTTTTTTTTTGGTGCAGTCTCTAGAGGAAAGGACAACTATCGAACGGAAACTCCCGTACCAAATCACTCTTTCAAGTATCAATGAAGTAAGCCAAAACTTCAACGCCACAGTTGAATCGTTATCCTCTGCCTGGGACGCATCCAAACCAATCTTTGATATCCTTGCGGCTCAAATTGACTTACTTTCTTGTCTATTGAAATCTGCGAAGAAAAATCTGCCATTATCTATCTGTGCAGTTATCCTGAGAAGTGTTGGATCTGCCCTTAAAGTCCTTTGTAGTTTAAGGCATTCAAATGCTGTAGTGAAGAAAACAATGAAACTTTTGCTTGAGTTGCTTCTGATTGTGGCTTTTGGTTCAGACAACTCAAATTCGGGTGGAACGAAAGATTTGGGAGAAATATCCGATGCGACCCTTGGATTATTACCTCTTCTGTGCAACTTCATCGGCAGTCTAGAGTATTCTACTCTTTGCCTTACAACTATCGACCTGATTCTCAGAAATTTTTTGACACCCGAGACCTGGTTCCCGATTATACAGAATCATCTCCGTTTGCAGCAAGTTATTCTACAGCTTCAGGATAAACGGTGTGTGTCGTCCGTTTCAGCGATACTGAAGTTTCTGTTGAGTTTAGCTCAAGTACATGGTGGTGCTGAGATGCTTCTAAATTCTGGATTCTTCTCTACGCTTAGGGCATTATTCATTGACTTACCCGAAGGAAGGTCTGCTTTGGTATTGAACAATGAAAGTTCGTTATTAGAAAAGACAGAAAAGCCTCAGCATATTTGGGGACTCGGTTTGGCTGTGGTTACTGCCATGGTTCATTCTTTAGGAAGTAGTTCTTCGGGTGCAGATGTTGTGGATAGTGTCATCTCGTATTTTTTCTCGGAGAAAGCGTACGTGATCTTGTATTACCTGACAGCACCCGACGTTTTCTCGAATAATCATGAGAAAAAACGACCACGAATTCAAAGGACGTGGACTTCATTGGCGTATCTGAAAGAAACGGAACATACTCTTGTTCTGTTGTGTGCATTGGCAAGCCATTGGAAATCATGGGTTAAAATTATGAAAGAGATTAATTCTCCTTTGAGAGAAACATGTATACATCTCTTAGCCTTTATCAGCAAAGGCGTTGAACGTCTAAGAGAATCTCAGAGCGAAACCGTTCATCTCTTATTCCCTCCGGTACAGAAAGAAGAGTTTGATTCATGTAAACGACCTCCTTTGATTAACAGCAAACATGGATGGTTCTATTTAGCTCCTTTGGTTTGTTCTGCAAAATCTAAACCCTTTACAGCTTCAGTCTCGACGGCTCTTGTGGTCGGGACCCAAGCAACGGAATCTTTACAAACTATTCCTCAATCATACTTCTCAGATTCTGTTGCTCTGCAGATTTACAGAGTAGCTTCGCTTTTGTTGAGATTCCTTTGTTTACAAGCTGAGGGCGCTGTTAAAAGGGCAGAGGACGTGGGCTTTGTTGATCTTGCTCATTTCCCTGAGCTCCCAGAGCCTGAGATTTTGCACGGTCTTCAGGTAAATCTACAACCACTTCAGTCTTTGCCATTTTATTTATTTTGGAAGCCCGCTTTAGTCCGATTTAAACTCGATTTTGTAGGTTTAATCCTATTATCCCTCAACTATAAAACAAAATCTGTCTAAATTCTCATATCTTGATTATCGTTAAAAATTCTGTTAAATTCACTATTTTGAGTCGAAATCCTAAAAAAATCTACCCCATTTTGATCCGAATCGAAACGAATGACCTGAAACTGAACTGATTTTCATCCAAGATTTGAGAACTAATCAGTTACGTGTCAGAATTGGATCGATTCGGGTCAAAATCAGATGAGTTTTTAGGATTTCGATTTGGAACGATGAATTTAACGTAAATTTAAATGATTAGTTGACGGATAGGTTTTTAGACAGATTTTTTTTATAGTCAAAGGGAATAAGATTATAACTAAAAGAGTATCAAAATCGATGTTGAAATAGGATTAAAGTCACATTGTGGAGGGGCAATAGGGGGAGTTTCACTATTTATTTTGAAAGGTGAAATTTGGAGATGATGGATTGACATATATGAAGATATAGATATATTTGGCTTAATGTATATATATAATGTAAAAATGCAGGACCAAGCAATGACAATTGTGACAGAGTTAAACGAGAATTACAGACCGAAAGAGGTTCCTGAAGAAGTAAAAGAGTTATGCCTTTCACTTCTCCAAACAACAGAGATGTCTTTTTACTTAGAACTCTGTGTTGTTCAGATTTGCAAAATTCGTCCTGTCTTAGGTCGTCTCGACACCTTCTCTAATTACTTCAAAAACCTCACCAAAGGTAAAATCATTTTAATTATTTCCTTAAACTTTATTATTAAACTTAATCACATAATTAGTAATAAATTGAGACTTTTGTGTAACAGGTGCACAGATGCATGCTTACTTAGAACAATCCATGGAGTCCCTTAAACAGGTAACTATGTTTGTGTATCCGGGATTATATTAATTTAATTATAATTAATTAATTAATACAATCCCATGTACGTGGTCTGAAATGATGTAATGTAATCATATGTACGACCAGCTTTTTTTTTTTTTTTGGAGGGGTATCTGCGTTGGATGTCCGCAATACCTGGGTATCGTGATTCTGTGGAATTCGATTTCTTTTTTTTTTTATTTTTATTTTTAGAAAATATTCACCTGTCGTGGTTTCTTTTTTTTTTTCTCTCAATTCTCTAGTGGAAAAAAGTTTTCTCGCAATGCCGCAGAAAGTGCGATTTGGCATAATTTCTTCTTTACTACTTTTATCACATTATTTTTTAAAAAAAGAAAGCTAAATTGTTATTCTATTCGAGACATAAATAAATAAATACATGAGATATAAATATATTAAAGCAGAGCGGCGTTTGTGAAAGGGGACACGTGTCGGTCGGTAATTGAGAGTTCATCTCTACCAAAGGCATATTCTAAGTCTTGACTCTTAGATACTCTGTATTCATTCTTAGACCTAACCATGGTTAATCTCCACGACCGTTGAGATCTTTCCACGTGTCTCAATTCCTATGGCCAGGATTCCTCTTTCTCTCAGATATTCGTCGCTTCTTTCACTATATATACACCTCTTCACAGCCCCACTCTTTTCACATCCTCTTTACGAATTCACGTATTATCTTCGACATTTACAATGGCCTTCCCTAAGGTATACTTCGACGTTACCATCGGTGACAAGCCCGCCGGACGGATCGTGATGGAGTTATTCACTGATAAGACGCCGCAGACGGCGGAGAACTTCCGTGCTCTCTGCACCGGAGAAAAGGGCGTTGGCCGTAGTGGCAAGCCTCTCCATTTCAAAGGGTCGTCGTTCCACCGAATTATCCCCAATTTCATGATCCAAGGAGGTGATTTCACCGCCGGGAATGGCACTGGCGGAGAGTCGATCTATGGCCAGAAGTTTAGGGACGAGGACTTCACTAGAAAGCATACCGGTCCCGGTATTCTCTCAATGGCTAACGCCGGTCCGAACACAAACGGATCTCAATTCTTCATATGTACGGTGAAGACTGATTGGCTGGACGGGAAGCACGTGGTGTTCGGACAGGTGGTGGAAGGCATGGACGTGGTGAAAGCCATCGAGAAGGTGGGATCGGGTTCTGGTAAGCCAGGGAAATCAGTGGTTATTGCTGATTGTGGCCAACTTTCTTAGATTGAGTTTTATCTATGTGAGTGTGTTCATATTTTTCATTGCTAATATCACTTAAGCAATGGATGTATGATTATGATGATGATGATGATGATCTCCTAATTAATCACCATTAAATAAAATCCTCTTTGTCTTGTTCTTATGCTTCTATCGGATCTTAGATTGTTCAATGGATAATTATATTTGATTAATTAAAAAGATAATATTTAATGTCGATCCGACAGTGAGAGACATGAAGCAGACACAAGACACATAACTAAACGATAATCAGAATAAAACACAAAGACAAAATGACGGCACGAACAAGCCTACGACTTTTCTACATACAAATAGTCAATTCTATTGCAAGGAGCCCTTTTTATTTATTTTCAAATTTACTTTTTTTTTTAAATTAATATATCGACGGCATGACCCTTTTACAATATTCGATTTAACAACAACCACATAACATAATATTAATGTTATTATGACTGATACACGTTACAATAAAAGTGATAATAATAAATTAAAATAAATGGTGTAGTAAATGGTGATAGTTGAGTTGGATTAATTGCCAAATGGACCCACTTGGGTAACGTAATCCATGTTGACGATGTGGATCCCAACGATGCATGGCCCTTCTTGTCGTAAGAAAAAAAAAATAATTTTGTTAAAAAAAAGAATATGGGCCTTACGGATTGATAAATAAAAGCCCAATTTAAAAAAAGTTCCACACGGAGTCTAAAAATAACGCGAAGCAGCAGATTACAACCCCATCAACAATGCCGTGACCGATCTCGGAAGGTCCCTCTGGCAAGACGACGAAAATTCTTCCGCCAAGAGTTTAAAGAGGGAAAAAAGTGTTTTTGTAGATCGATCTCTCTCTCTCTCTCCGTAGAATTCAATCCACCAATTCGAAATTCGAAGAATTCTTGCTGTAATTTCTGCGTTTTTTCAAATCATTTGTGTGTGTTTGTCTCTCGCTCCTTCTGTATTTGCTCTTCAAGAGCGGGAGACAGGGCAGCTACAATGGTTTCGGACAATGTCAAGGGTTTAATTCTAGCCGTGGTGTCAAGTGCCTTCATTGGTTCGAGCTTTATTTTGAAGAAGAAAGGTCTCTATCGAGCTGGTGCATCGGGACCTCGAGCTGGTAAGTACAATTTTGGTCCTAAATTCACGATACCCTTTTGCTGTTCTTGAGTTTTGCTTTTCGATTTTGAACCTGTTATCGTGTTTCTACTGGATTAGTAGCTTTTCGTTAGCTCTATGTTGAATGGATTGATTCAGGAAATGTTCTAGCCTCGCAGATCCACGTTTTGGAGACTTTGATCCGAATCGGAATTTGCCCTAGCTCTATTTTGATCGAATTTGCTTTTCTTTTGTCTAATCTACTGTTTCTGATTAAATTTCTGAATTACAACTGCAACTTCCCCCCCTTAAACCTTGAATTTGAGTAAGAGTCGGCTATGATAGGTATTACTGTTTGATCTTATGTCAATTCCAATTTTCTCTTTGACTCCAATTTGAATATGTAATCTCAAGAAATGACGATTAATCAAAACCAGTAACTTTGCATAAAGCATTATTAGGTTTGAAAGAGTGATTAGCTGAATGATGCAGGGGTTGGAGGTTATACATATTTGGTAGAGCCACTCTGGTGGGTAGGCATGGTTACAAGTGAGTATACAATATATCCATCAAAGTCTGAATCTTTTAATTTGAGAAAGTTTTAATTCTGAAAATTAAGAATTGTAATCTCAAATTACAGTGATTGTTGGAGAACTTGCAAATTTTGTGGCTTACATTTATGCTCCTGCTGTTCTGGTCACTCCTCTTGGTGCACTAAGTATAATTGTCAGGTATGTATGTAATTCATTACTCTCAAGTTCAACTCTTGATTTGAGCACATTCATTCTCGGGCTAACCCATTTTTCTTCGATGATCACTAGTGCTGTTTTAGCACACATCCTCTTGAAGGAAAAGATCAAGCAAATGGGTGTGTTGGGATGTGTTTCTTGCATTGTGGGATCGGTTGTGATTGTCATTCACGCACCTCAAGAACAGTCGCCGAGCTCAGTTGAAGAAATCTGGAATCTTGCAACTCAACCTGGTGATTCCCTCTCGCTTATACACATTTGCAAATGTTTGTCATTGGAGGAATGATGTATATATATCCTTGTCTTGTTTCTGGAACAGCTTTTCTAGTTTATGTAGCTGTAACGATCTCGATTATTCTGGCATTGATTCTACACTTTGAACCTCACTGTGGCCAAACCAACATCCTGGTTTATATCGGAATTTGTTCATTTATGGGTTCATTCACTGTAAGTTTTTTTCATGAATCTGACAATTTAGTCTTCTCAGTGATTTGTAAAGTTGATTGATGTTTAGCCAACTGAAACAGGTGGTGAGTATAAAGGCCATTGGGATAGCCATAAAGCTAACATTAGAAGGCACAAGCCAAATTGCATATCCACAAACATGGTTTTTTATTACCGTTGCTGCAATCTGTGGCGTTACTCAATTGAATTACCTGAACAAGGTGAGGTTTTTTTTTGTAATTAATCCCTTTGGAAACATGTATGAGTGTTACATTATATGTCTTCTGGATCCAATACCTGCTGAATGGATGATGTTATGGTTTCTGTGGCAGGCACTTGACATATTTGATGCAGCAATTGTTTCTTCAGTGTACTACGTAATGTTCACAACCCTCACGATCGTTGCCAATGTGATAATGTTTAAGGTACACTTAGATATGGAATCTAACAGTTGTAGGCCCCACTTCATTATGTAAATTGAGAGGTTTTTACAGGATTGGTATGGACAAAACGCAGCCTGTATAGCCTCTGAGATATGTGGATTCATCACTGTATTGACTGGCACAATCATTCTCCACTCCACCAAAGATCAAGACGATGCTTCTTCAGGTATTAATTCAAATCTTCAGACCCATTTCCTGTTTTGTCTTGCCCTTGAAATCCAATGTGAATCTCATGATTTTGTCTGCAGGAAACATGAAATGGTATGAGTCAATGAGGAGCATTGATGATGACTATCTGATTAGTTTCCATAGCTCTGAATATTGAACATCATCTTTGGTAATTAGAGATCCTCTTTCCACTGTTCTTGATCTGAATGATAATGCTGAAGAAGAGAGATCTCATCATTCGGTCTATGGATTTATGGTAATGTACAGAAAGAGGAAAAGGGGGAGGCTTTGTTCATGTTCTTAGGTATATTTATATATAATGATTGTATGTATATTCTCTGCATACACATTTATTAATCTTACAACAACTGTCTACTCTTTTAATGTTGTTTGATTTTTGGAGAGACAGATGTTTAACATGTGTTTTGAAATAAGGGAATTATTCTTTCATCTGGACCGTTTATTTTTTTCAATAGTGTAAAATCTTGACACGTTTCAGCCGTCCGATTACAATACTTATAAAGCCCTATATAAGCGTAGGATTCACGCCTTAGTCGATTCACAGCCATTCATTCGTTCACACACTTTAGAGAAAGAATCGAGAAATAACGGAGAACGTAACCATGGCGGCCGCAGTTTCTTCAGCTTGGGGAAA
This sequence comes from Gynandropsis gynandra, assembly GCA_036759665.1. NCBI lineage: Eukaryota > Viridiplantae > Streptophyta > Magnoliopsida > Brassicales > Cleomaceae > Gynandropsis > Gynandropsis gynandra. Next base: position 42,883,644 of record CM071868.1, read on the forward strand.
GCCTGGTGCTTGGGCCCTCGCAGCCGAGGAACACGACGATCCGAATCGGAATTTGCC
>CM071868.1:42884021-42972863 GCA_036759665.1 Gynandropsis gynandra
CCTTTGACACAGACCGATGACTCCGCTGACTTTCCCTCCCTTGCCGCCGCCGCATCCACCAAGACCAAGAAAAAGAAGGGTCAGACCCTTTCTCTGGCTGAATTCACCGCTTATGGCTCCGCTAAGGTTGCGGCACCACCGCAGACCGAGCGACTCACGCCCGATGAGCTCATGTCCCTTCCGACGGGTCCGAGGGAGCGGACCGCTGAGGAGCTCGACAGATCTAAGCTTGGCGGTGGTTTTAGGAGCTATGGATCTGGTAACCGTTACGGGGATGACTCGTCGAACTCGAGGTGGGGATCTAGGGTTTCTGAAGATGGAGGAAGGAGAGGCGGGGGGTTTAACAAGGAATCAAACAGGGATTTTGCCCCGTCGCGTGCGGATGAGACCGACAACTGGGCGGCCGCGAAGAAACCTATTGGAAACGGATTCGAGAGAAGGGAGAGAGGCGGATTCTTCGAATCTCAGTCGAAAGCTGACGAAGCCGATAGCTGGGTGTCGAATAAGCCGTCGGAGTCCCGGAGATTCGGCTCTAGCAACGTCGGCAACCGGTACGAGAGGAGAGGAAGTTTCGATTCGTTGTCAAGGAACAGAGATTCCCCTCAAAGCATTGGGTCTGATTCGGACAGCTGGGGAAGGAAGAGAGAGGAGAACGGCGGGGAAACTGGCGGCGGTTCCCGGCCGAGGTTAGTGTTACAGCCCCGTTCGCTGCCCGTGACGAACGGAAAGCCTGACAGCCCTGTCACTGTAGAGAAACCGAAGGGGGGCAATCCCTTTGGGAACGCCAGACCTAGAGAAGAGGTTCTCGCGGAGAAAGGCAAGGATTGGAAAGAGATTGATGAGAAGCTCGAGGCCGTGAAGTTGAAGGACGCTGTTGCTACCGATAAGTCCGATGAAGGGCCGTCCGGAAAGAGAGGCTTTGGTCTTGGCAATGGCCGTCAGGACGACCGTACCGAGAGAAGTTGGAGGAAAAGGTCGGTTCCCTTACTGTATACTCGTCCACTTTAGTGCCTTATAATTAGGGTTTTCAGAAAGATTTGATCGGAAAATTATTCACTAATGACTTAAATCATAGAATTCAGAATTGAGAAGATGATGGGTATGGCGTGGGTTTATAAATTTTAAAACTTTGGTACTGAAAAAGATTGCTTTCACTGTGGAATTGTGTTATATTAGTTTGGATTTGCCTTTGAAGAACCCTAATATGCTTTTTTGACTGTGCAGAACATCTATGTAGCTTGTTGATTTTCTTGTAACAAACTTCTTCATTAAATTTTTTTAATGGAATTTTGTTTGAAAGTCTGTCATTATCAGAAAGACTTGAGCTTTATAGTTTCTTGCAAATATTTATGTAATCGGTATATGCATTGATGATGTGATAAATGTGATTAATTTGTGGATTCTTTAAATCTTTAATTGTAGTGTGGAAGAGAGTTCAGAGGAAGCAAGAGGGGAAGAGACAGAAGAGGGAAAGTAAAAGAGAAATTGCAAATGCAAATGCAAATGAGGGAAAAAGAGGGATTAATCATTAATCTTTCTTTTTTCTTCTTCTCTGAATCATTTGTTTGCAGAGAGTTTTAGGATCATTTTTGTTTGTCTGTTTGTGTTTGTCGGACGACGGCTGAGTTCATGAGGATGCCCAGTGGCCTGCCTGCCTCCTACACTTCTTCTTTCTTTTCTGTGTTTGGACACTCATATATACATATATTCATCATATTTTGGACTATCATATTTCATCAAATTTCAAGCTTTTCATATCATCCTTGGTGATTATGATTTTTCTGAAGATGCATCATATTTGAATTTGTTAAATTATGTTAAAAAAATGTAAAATTCTAAGGTTATTATGCGCATTCTTTGGTTAGTGCAAAATGTACCAATGCTTCTTTTTTGTGAAAAAAATATTAATCAAATTGTTAATATTAAATAGTGAATTTGTATAATTCATCCATGATTATAACGAGATCCTAAAAAATCCTATAATTTATGGGTAGATATGGAAAATTATATTTATATTTAACAGGGCGTTGATCTCCAATTGAAATCTTTCTTTGACTATGCAAATTAAATCTCTCCTATTAGGAAATAAAATCTACAGACTATCTTTCCGCTTTTGTACCCTTTGTAAATCCTTCCCCGTCTGATACTTTCCATTTACAAATATTTTACTCTGTATATATGTATATATACTCTAGTTAAAATGCACCAAAAGAAAATATATATATTCCAATATTATATATATATATATATACACTTATAATAATGGTTGGAAAATTAATGATTATTAAACATTTGAAGACATGGATAAGGATTTTTACGTCTATATATGGAATATATAGATATTTATAATTCATTTTTCAATTTTTTCCATTAAATTATTTTAATAGTAAATAAATCTACTAATCATCAAGTTTCACATTGTAATATGTATCATGCAAATTCACCCCCTTTACTACATGACATTTCAAATATATATATATATATATATATATATGTGTACACGCGGTGTAGTATAATGTACACACGAAGTAGAATACATTACGAAAAAAAACCTTTAAATATTATATAAAAAATGGTCGGGAAACTAACAATAATCGGGGTCCTGTGCCTGGCCTTTGCGGCCGACACGGTGCTCGGCAAATCGGCGTATTACAGCACTTCAGTGCCAGCGAAGCCGATGAAGGAAATGGTGACACGTGTTCGCTTTTACCTCCATGACATCTTGAGCGGCTCCAACCCTAGCGCCGTCAGAATCGCCAAAGCCAACCACACGGGGACGGAAGATTCTCCGGTGGGTTTCGGAAGCCTCTATGCGCTCGACGACTTAATGACGGCGGGGCCCAACGTTACGGACGTTATCGGCAACGCGCGTGGGATGTACGTATCGTCGAGCAAGGACATAAAAAAATTCACGATCGTCATGTACATTGACTTCGCCTTCACGACGGGGAAATTCAAAGGAAGCTCCTTTTCCATCTTCTCGAGGAATCCGGTGGCCGAAGGATCAGCTGACCGTGAGGTCGCGGTGGTCGGTGGCCGCGGAAAGTTCAGAATGGCCAGAGGATTCGCCATGATCAAGACTGTTAAAATTGATATGAAGACCGGTGACGCCGTTCTCCGTTATGACGTTACTCTCCATCATTATTAATTTCATTCGAATAATGTCCTTCTCTCTCTCTCTCTATATATATATATATTAATAATTTCGTGATTCTAAAACAATCAAGATTTGTGATGATCTTCTGTGATTTTGTACACTATTACAAAATTATAACAAAAAATTAAATTAATTATGTAGTTTCTTGGGTTGTACGACTAAATTTGACAAAGCTAAAGAACAATTAGGTCCAAAGTAGACAAGATATTGGATTTTTAAATGAAAATGTTATATAAAATAACAGTAAAAAATAGTAAAAAAGTATTGTATTTATTTGAAAATGAAATAAGAAGAAGTTGATGATGTAGTTGACCTAACTCTGAACGTCGGGTCATTTATATAAAATAATGTTCATCGATCACACTTCCACAACATGGCAAAAGCTGTACAAGATGTCTTCAAACTGATTCTGTTCTGTCTCATTATAATTACGGAAATGCCACAGGGCTGGTCGAGTCGCCGGCTGGACGAAGGAGAGAAGCAGCAGAAGGTGACCAATCTTCACTTCTATTTCCACGACACTTTGAGCGGCCAAAACCCCACCGCCGTCAAAGTGGCTCAGGCAGCCAACACCGACAAATCTCCAACGCTGTTCGGCGCCACGTTCATGGTCGATGACCCTCTCACCGACACTCCTGACCCTAACTCCAAGCTCGTCGGCCGAGCGCAGGGCCTCTACGGTTCCTCAGGTATGTATATGTGTATACATATATATATATATATATAAAGTTGCCAAATTTTAAAATATAAACGGAAAGGGATTTGCTTTTTTATGAATGGTAGGAAAAGAGGAGATAGGGTTGATAATGGCAATGAGCTTCTGCTTCGTGGAGGGTCCGTACAAGGACAGCACCATTAGCTTGGTGGGGAAGAACCCGGCCATGAATCCGATAAGAGAAATGCCAATCGTGGGGGGCACCGGTTTATTCCGAATGGCTCGTGGTTACGCCATCGCTCAAACTCATTGGTTCGATCCTACCACCGGCAATGCCATTGTCCGTTATAACGTCACCGTTATTCATTCTATTTAATGTGATCTTCACTATTTACTATTTTCATTTCCACGCCATTTGTATTTAAACTACTAATATCATCGATTGCGTATTTTCTCGTATTTTGGGCCAACATTTGGGTCTTTATTACTTTACCCTAAACCCATTTATGAATAAAAAGCCTATCTTCCAATACTAAAAAAAAACCCATCTTCCACGGCCGAGAAAACCGAATATATATATATATATAACAAATGGAAAGAAAATGCTAAATCAATCAACGTTAGATGTTTTAATGAAAATGTGACTTTTATGGGTCGACTTGAGGCTTTCGGATACGTCAATCTCACAAAGCCTCTTATCCAATTAGAGGGTTCACAAATATTGGATTACACGTGGTAGGCCCTGGCCCTTTTATGTAATCGGTGGTCTTTTTTGTTCTTATTATTACGATGCCTCCAACATTTCATTTTATGGCCCATTTAAATTAAATTATATATTTATTTATTGATGCCACGTTTCTGTATGGCCGACGACAATATATACATCACGTAGGAAAGTGTAATAATATCATCTAATCAATGAAACGTGAAAAGGCAAAACAAGGTTATATATATATATATATATATAAATAAAAGGATAACGTGGGGATGTTATGCCATTGCCAGCTAAGAGGAACGAATAAAATAATATTAGGTGAGGAATAAAAACACGTGGACCAATCAGCAACATCATTTCTCCATCAATCAATCACAATCCAACCAACCACTACTCTCTCCTTCCAATTAACCTAAAACAAGATTAACACTAATTACTCCCTTACATTACATTCTCATTAATCTAAGAACCTAAATCAAGATTAACACTAATTACTTCCTTACATTGCATTCTCATTAATCTAACCAAATTATGATTTTAATACTTTCAAATAAACTTAATCAATTATAAACATCTTAATTTAAGCAATCGAATTTTATTCTCTGTCACGTATAATTACCAACTTTAACCACAAACACAACCGATCGTAAAATTCTGCTTTCCGTTTATATATATATATATATATATATATATATATATATGAGACAGATCACTCATTGTAATGAAAGCTTCATCCTCAAGAATCAATCAAACATCGGAATGGGTTCTCACGTCTCAAAGCAGCTTCAACGCCGGAAAGCCATCTCGACGGAGGAGAAGACCCTCGCCGATCTAAATAACTCATGTTCCGGTGACTTTCCCGGTTGTGATTACCATCCCTCCGATCTCAAAAACTGGATGGCCAACATCGGACCAGACAAGCTTCACTGTCAGTCCCTCTCTATCTATAAACAGCTTCTGACAGGGGCTCGTGTTTTAGACATCCGAGTCCAACAAGACCGCCGTGTCTGTCACGGTATCCTCACGACCTACAGTGTTGACGTTGTCCTTAACGACCTCAAACGGTTTCTGTCTGAAACACAGTCTGAGATTGTGATTCTGGAGATCAGAACTGAGTTTGGACATGACGACCCGCCGGAATTCGATAAGTACCTGGTGGAACAACTGGGTGACCACCTGATCCATCAGGACGATCATGTGTTCAACAAGACAGTCGATCAGGTACTGCCCAAGAGACTCATCTGCATTTGGAAGCCACGGAAATCGCCTCAGCCTAAAAAAGGTGATCCATTATGGAGTGCAGGGTACCTGAAAGATAATTGGATCGATACGGATCTCCCGTCGACCAAATTTGAGAGCAATATACAGCATCTAAGCCAGCAGCCGTCGATTACGTCACGAAAATTCTTCTACCGGGTAGAGAATACTGTGACACCGCAGGCGGATAATCCAGTGTTGTGTGTTAAACCAGTGACTAATCGGATTCATGGCTACGCTAGGCTTTTCATTACCGAATGTATCAAAAGAGGGTGTGCTGATAAACTTCAGATCTTCTCTACGGATTTCATTGACAAAGATTTTGTTGAAGCCTGCGTCGGTCTCACTTATGCCAGAGCTGAAGGGAAGGCTTGAAAGTCACCCAAAATCTGCATATGATCATATCTATTTTTCGGCTGTGTTAATGGTTTTCTCCTGTATGATATGAACAGATGCTGTTTGTTTAAGATGAAAATTTATGTAAATTCATATTCATGAGTAAATATATATCACCAGAGAAGATTCTCCACGTCTTAACAGTACAGCTCGAATCGAGTTATCTGCAAAATTTGGACTTTAAACTTTCTCCCAGTGATCCAAAAATCATGGAAACCAACCCTGTAAATGTCAAATCGAAAACGTTAGCTCAAATCGAGATTGAACGGCGAAATTCCAGCTTGACGGGAAGACAAACACGAGCAACCAGATAAAGCTAACCTGAGAATGCACTATCTTTCTGCTGCAATGATCCTTTCACAAGCAGCGTTCCAGGGATTTGTTGAAACACCTGCATTGATATTATCTTCAATCTTACACGGAATCCATACGTGTGATAACAGGAGATCAACATAATTTCCAAATTCCAGGTCAATTAATCTGATCGAAACTCACCGAGATACGGAAAGATAAGTTAGCAGAAGGGGCATCAAGAGTCTGTATTCCATGTCCACCGCAGGTAACAGTATCAAGATCTGCTAAGTTGGTCTTTAACATTGCATTGCATTGGTAATCCGATGCAACGATCTGTAACGAAAGAGAAAAAAGATTCTATTGAATTTAGAGAGAATGCAAATTCAAGAACACATGGAAAGATCGAATTGAACCATTGATACTCACGTCAACAGAAAATGTAGAAGAGTTTAGTTTACACGACACACCAAAGTTCTTGAAGAAATCTTCGACTGATTGCAACACGTGTATGGCACTGTATTGCCGTTTAATACCCTAAAAGTAACGAATTGCCACGAGGAAAGTAAGGCGCGACTATAGCCCGGAAACGTTTAGTTGGTACACAGTATAGATATGTCTACTATGTAAAACAAGATACATGCTAAGGATGGATTACCTCGAGCATAAAAGAAAAGGTCTGCTTTCCAGAGATAGATGGAACTATAATCTTCTTAACCGGGGGAAGGAAGGACCATGCGAGGCCCCAACGGGATGTTCGACCTTGAACAAATTCAGTCGTCTTCACAATAGTGACTCCCACTTCACGAAGCTTTGACATCAAGAATTTGAGGTTAATTTTCTTTCCCAGCATTGTAGTGTACCACCTGTAATAAAAGACATTTAAGAAGGTAAGTTCCAGTCTATAAAAAGAATACACATGAAAAGTCTCGTGTTAATGTGGATCTACGACCTGAATCTTTGCTTTAATACATAGCTATCTTCGATCATACGGGTCACAAAAGCTTTCTCTCCACCCTCAACAACCATCTCCTCAGGAGTTCCACCACATGAAGTTTTAGGATTAAGATCTGCTTCCTCAATGGTTTCAAAAAATGGAGGATTGCACATACAAAAGTCAAAAGTCTCATTTTCCTTGACAACTCCAACAAGTATAGGTGGTCCATTATAGCTCTTGTGGGCATCTAATGGAGAAAGGGGTGCCAAATCCACTTCTTCAGGCATGGTGCTGTTAAAGTTTCTCTCACTCTCTCGATTCTGGGAATCAAGATCCCTAGACTCATTAGCCAAGTAATTCTCTTTATGATTTTCGACCTTTCTGATCTCGATTAGATCTGAAATATGAGGATTACTTTTGACATTCTTCTCTGCCCATTCTAGAGCTACATCAGTAACATCTGCAGCCATGGCGGCACCCACTTGAGGATTTAATGTCATCAAGACAACTCAATAAGCAGATGTAGATGAAGACAAAGGACAAACCTGAACCAACAAAAGACCAACCTAGAAGAGATACCCCAAGAAGAGGGTAAATACAATTTGCCCCAGTTCCAATATCAAAACCCCTTATGTTACCTCCATTTCCTCTCGGATTTTGAATAATATCGGATGACAAAAGATGGTCAATCCAATGTATATAGTTTGATCTATTGGGGACCGTTGGGCAGAGCTGACCATCCGGAATCCACCTATACAACATGGTCACAAACACAAGTCTATAATACTTTGACAGCAATTAGGAAGGAATACATTGGCTTTCAACAAATCTACTTCATCGCGAGAGTTCGATTGAATGAGGACGAAACAGATAGAGGTGAATCATCTTCAAATGAACAGTTGAATCACTATGTACAAGGAAAAATCCCACTAACTAAGTTACCATTCTGCTAACAGAATTGCTTTTCGGAACAGATCAGTAGACTGGAAATAGCAACCAAAACAGGAATAAGCAAGAGGGAGTAAGATACGAGAATGAAACTCTCAGAACAACTGTTAAAGCATAGGTCCGATTATCGAATCACGTATCTAACAGTTAAATAAACCTGAATGTAAGTGAAACACAATGATAACCACAAATGAAACCAAAGCAGAAGAGAGCGGGGTATTGATTGAAATCACCAATTGACGCCATGATCATGAAGAAGGAGGATGCGAGTGAGTTCCCGAGTCGCGTTGTAGTCCGTATAGTCAATCCTGGGTCGACCGCCGGAGAAGAACACATAGGGCTTGAAAGAAGGGTATAGAGACGCTAACAAGGCGAAATCGGGCGGGTTATCAGAGTACTTGTTCCTCGGTTGGATCGTAGAGCCGGGTTCAGACCTCGGTCTCTTCTTCCCCTTCATCACCCCTCTCTCTCTCTCTCTCTCTCTCTCTCTCTACGGGATAAATCGGCGAGATAAACCCTAACAATGAGCCGGTGGAACACGACGGCGATTAAACGAATCAGTGACGGTTACAGACGCGCCGAAGCCTCTGGCATAATCAGAGGCTTTCATTTCAGCATGAAAAAAGAAAATGTGGCGACCAAAGGAAGCGACGTCGTTTGATTGGGTGAACCAAACTAAAAGGTCTGTTTCTTTTTTTTCTTTTGTGGTGATATTATTAACACTTTGTACATCTTCATCATACCATAATTTATTGACCTTAGTAAAATAAATATGAAATTATATAATATCGTAAAAATTTATGCTAAAAAAGTAATGGATATAACTCAATTTAAAAAAAAACAACAACTTAACTCGAATGTATAAAAAGGTAAAAAAATTATTTTTTTTAAAAGGAAAACTAGTTTTGCTTATGGAAAAAAAATGCTTCCTTTACATATGTTTCTACAAATATCTCATTGGAGATGTAGAATTTCGTTCAACGTGTAAAATTCTATGATTATATTACCATTAATATAATTTAACCTTTAGATATTTGGATTTTATTTTCTCTCTATATATATCATAACAAAAATAGCTTTATTTAATTTGTAGTAAGAGTAAAAAAGGATTTTTAGATTCTCTTTTGTACCACCAATTGTTATCCTTTTAGGTTTCAAAACTGTTTGTAAAATTCACATGTTATTTAATAATAGAATTGAAAATTATTTTGTATCATTTTATAAAAACATATATACAGATAAATTAATAAAATGAATATGGTCTGAATTCTGATCCCAAGTGAAAGAAGAGAAGTCGCAATTATAGTTACCGAAGAAGAAAAGACTCTAAAGAGACGTCGAGATGTCCCATCACTGTATTCTGCGGACTACCGTTTGACCGGCCTTAAAAAAAGCCTTTGACTGTAAATATTTAAAGTAAAGGGGCCAAAATGAAAACATTAAAAGCTTTTGCGTTCCCAAAACGTGGGGCCGGTCAAGATATCTGTCAACGTGGGTCAACTCTCAGATATAATTATCAACATTTAAAGATTTTTATGTTTCCCCAAGTACCCTTTGCTCCGTTAGATATTTTCGATTTGTGGATAAGATAAGCTTAACTCCTTTTTTTTTTCCTTCCAAGAAAATAAATATACTTAGAGAATTTTTTTTGGGAAATTAGCATTTTGTGGACCAAGGTCGCATACTATTTATTTTACTCCTTTTTTATATATAATAAGAAAGGAATTTAGAGATTGAGTTATTTTCTTTACGTCAAAATAATATTGAAACATAATAATTATATATAATTTATTGTTAGATCTAAATCGGACGGCTGAGATCCATTCTGCAAAACACCCCCAACCGTCGAAAATCGAACGGCAGCGGGACCCACTGACCCTTTGTTTTCCCAGAAGCAAAAAATAAATAATTCAACGCTAAAAGCTGGCTCCTCTTCACTACTTCCATATGTATTTTATTTTTTAATTGCAGATTTTTGTGTAATTTAATTAATATATTCTGTTTTTGGCTATGTGTAGATATATTATAATTTTATCTTTGATAGCTCTGATGCATTAATAGAAAATGACAACAAAAATATGTTTATTTTGAAAAATATACATTATATTTTAAGAAATGATGATGTGGTGGACTGATTTATTTTAATTATATTCCGCAAAATAATCTCATAATAGTTCATTCAATGAAATCAAAACTAGAATTTTTTCACGCGACATAAAAATAAAAATAAAATAAATGCTGAAATAATATATAGGGAGTGCAAACGTGGCACTCATACGCTTTCCACACCTCTCCTACGCATATAAACAACGAGAGAGAGATCTGATCGGTAGATCTCTAGGGTTTTGTTTGTGTGAGAGAAAGAGAGAATAGTCGGAGAAGTTATCAGAATGAGCGGCGGCGAAAGTGGAGGCGACCGGCAGAAAGGTACGGTGAAGTGGTTCGACAGCCAAAAGGGTTTTGGTTTCATCACCCCCGACGACGGAGGCGAGGATCTCTTCGTTCACCAATCCTCAATCAGATCTGAGGGATTCCGCAGCCTGGCTGCAGAAGAGGCCGTCGAGTTCGAGGTTGAGGTCGACAACAACAACCGTATAAAGGCCGTCGACGTTTCCGGCCCTGACGGTGCTCCCGTCCAGGGAAGCAGCCGTGGTCCGCCTGGTGGAGGCGGCGGTTATGGTGGTGGCGGAGGAAGAGGTGGAGGCCGAGGCGGAGGTGGCGGCCGCGGATACGGAGGTAGAGGAGGCCGAGGCGGGGAGGCGATGGATGGCTCGTGCTTCAAATGCGGAGAGCCCGGCCACATGGCGAGGGACTGCAACCAAGGCGGCGGGGGATACGGAGGTGGTGGATACGGCGGTGGAGGGGGATACGGAGGAGGTGGTTATGGAGGCGGAGGCGGAGGCGGTGGAAGGTATGGCAGTGGAGGAGGTGGAGGTGGGAGCTGTTACAGCTGCGGCGAGTCTGGGCATTTCGCTAGGGATTGCCCTGCCGGTGGGCGTTGAAAAGGGGAGTCTTTAGGCGGTGGAGAAGGGGGAGACGATCCTCTTCTGGTCGCATTATATCAAATGTTATCAGCTGTTGCTTTTGATGGTATCGTTATCTGGTTTTTAATTTATAATTTTCTCTTTCGGGGTTTGATTTTAGGATTTGGGTTTGGTTGTGGTACTTGTGATGAGTAAGAAGCTATTAGTCTTTCTTTCGATCTTTCTGATGTATGCAGAAAGCTCTTACTCTGTTTCAAGTGTTCATACGCAACATTTTCAGTTAAAGTTCGGATTTTTATGCTTCTCTTCTTTAGATTCATCCGGTTTTGCATATATATGTTCATACATGATTCCTAAGGGATCCCATGTGATTAACCTGGGGACGACTCTGGTTTATTGATCATGAAAATGAGTTTGATGGGTGCAGGACGGATCACTGCTCTATCATTCGGCGACCCGTTAAAGGCTATAAACCGTAAGTAAGCGACTGCACTTAGTTCAGATCGGATTGGTTTGTGTAAGTATGCGACCCGGGCATACAAAACTCAAGTATATTTGAGTTAAATTGGTCATGGTTTATCAGTAAAGATACCATTTTTCATTAGGCTAAACCATTCAAAACAAAGCTAAAGAATAAAATAGATTCCTTTTCCTACAAACATGAAAAAACACAAGTAAACAGAGATGGATGATGATCCTCGGAAGATTTCTCTTCAAAGAGTACGGGTATGGTTGGAATGGAGGAGTGGGTGAGGAGGAAGGCATTGATAGCATTTGGTGAAGAGTCCAAAGGTATCAATCTGATGAACGAAATTGACCATACTTGCCCATCCCCCGAACCCAAATCCCACCACTAACACCCACACCACCACAAAGGCATTGATCGTGAATGTCCCCACCCACCTTCCCACAAATCCCGGCGGTTGCTCCACCGCGTTCTGTCCAATAACCACACAAAACCCTCTTAATCATTCCAAAGGTAACATCTTTTTAAAGAAAAAATAATCAAAATTTTACCTCACGAGCCGCAGAAGAGCGGAAGGTGAAGATATGGGCAAGGGCAGGGATGATATAAACGGTGAAGCTAACAAGAAGAGAGCCGACAGTTGAATTAATTGGACCGAAGAAAGGGAAGATAATGGCTAAAAACCATATGGGTATGACCACGGGCAGCCTGACCGCAGCTCTTTTACATAGACTCCGACAGTCATGCATTCCTATTAGCTTCTCCCATACAAAATACAACGGCGTACAGGCGAATCCAAACGTAATGAACTGCACATTATCATGTATGTATCTATGTATAAGCAAATGAATCAAATCATATATATGAAAATGTATGTATGTATGTATATATGTAGGGATTGAGATGAGTGCCTGATGGATGAGCATGAGGATGACGGCCATGTCCCTAAAGGGATTCTTTGGGAGAAGAGAAAAGGCATTAGAATGGTCAAGAAGTAAATCACCAAAGGCCCAATACACCGCCGATGCCGATGGCAAAGTCAACGTTAACACATAGAGTGTCGCCATTAGATATATCGCTTTGAACTTCTGTGGCTTCCACATCGCATGCATTATCTCCCTGATTATTTACAATACAACATCAATGGCTTCCATCATATGCATGCATGCATGCATGTATGTATGTATGTATGTGTGTATGTGTGTATGCATGTGTGTATGTGTGTCTGCATACATCAATAATGGCTTCTGATAAAAGCAATAACAGAGAGAAGTAAAGTTCATTGGCTTTGGAACACCCACGCTTTGCCTCCCACGCTCAACAAGGTCATTTTGGGAATATTACCATTTTTTTTTATTTTATGTTAATACTCGTAAAACGACACGAGAGTAGTCGTTTTCATTAATTTATGAGCTTCCGTTTCTACCCTTTGAGCACATAGATCGAGTTCGAAGAGCCAAAGGGGCAAATCCGTAATATATAAAAAAAGGATGGGTATTGTCTTACACGGTGACAGCATGTCCCCCAAATGTGTAAAGAATGTTTGTGGCCCCAGTGAAGTAAAGCACCAGCTTGCTTGGTCCCGAATGCTTCACTCCTTCAACCTTCATATATACATACATATATAGTATTATTATTATTACATTTCATTATATATATATATATATATTATTCATCGGAATACGAAAATATACGTTGTTTCGAGACAAAAGTCCATGTAATTATGGACAAAAAATAAGACAAAATCTGTTCCTGTTTTGACCTCCTTCAAACCCAACACCAACAAGACAAATCTTTCACCTAACATGATACTCCTACGAACTGGGTTTTAACCAAAATGGCATCTTTTACTTGATTCGAACAGTAAAGTCAATTCATTTAGTTAATATTACAGTAAAAAAAAACTGAAGGAAGGGTAATATATACATATATACATATATATATATATATACCTGGCCATGTAAGAGTGAGGCAATGGTGAGGTACCAAGAAGTATAAGTGGTCATTAAGAGACCAAGAAATGACCAAATTCTGTAATTATGAAACGAAGGGATAAACACAGTCGTTGCACAACATGCTCCAAATATGTATGTCCATGTCCTCTTGTCCAAATTATCGTTTATGTAATATATATTGCTGCAATAATAAACAAAAAAAGTTTTTATTTTTATGACTGAAAATCTTAAAAGCTTTATTTTTTATTTTTTTTTACCTTGCACAAGCTATGAGTTGAATGACTGATCCAAATAGAAGGAAAGTGCAATTAAATGCTAACCCTACATTCCTCCAATGCTTCCCAAGTAACCCATCAAGAACTTCGAACCACTTCAGAGTTTTAAACATTTGATCCAAAGATGAGAAAAATGTGATCTTCAATGGTGGATTAGGTCAAATAGATGGATGTAAATGTACCTGGATGACATGGTTTCTGAAATCAACTTTCTCTCTTTCTTTTCTGGTTCTGTATTCAACGTAAAGAATGCTGATGAGATAAGCCGTCCAACTGCCTAAGAGGCCATAGAAGAGTTGAAACAGTATCCCTGAGAGCATTCCCAGTTGTGAAAATGAATACGGTAATGTCAATAATACTTGCGCCACCTGTCATACAGTTAGAACCCTAATTCATTAGACATGTATTGATTATGGTAAATATGGTAAAAAGCTTTCACTTTTCTGATTCAAACCGGTAACTTTTTTCATTTTAATCTGAATGTAACAACTTTTACAAGATGGGTCTGCGTAAAAACAACTACTTTTCTTCCGTCTATTCAGAAACGGCGATTAGAACGCCGTTTAAGACCAAAATGGGCTAAGTAAAGATTGATCATTTTGATATGGGAAATGATCATTGATGATGATAAAATGGTAAAAAGCTTTCACTTTTCTGATTCAAACCGGTAACTTTTTTCATCTTAATCTGAAAGTAACAACTTTTACAAGCTGGGTCTGCGTAAAAACAACAACTTTTCTTCTGGGCGGTTACCAAAACGCCGTCTATTAAAGAACGGCGATTAGAACGGCGTTTAAGAACAAAATGGGCTAAGGAAAGATTGATCATTTTGATATGGGAAATGATGAAAGAAGCATAAAGAGTTAAAGAGAAATGAAACCTGATTAGAAGCACAACTGAACCAAGCGTCATAGACAGAGCCGCCATGCCAAAAGAACTTAGACAATTTGGATTTCATGTCATTACTTTTTCCTTCTGTCTCCATTTCCACATAGTTCCCTCCTATTACACTCTCCACCACCTTATCACCGTTCTCCATCTCTCTCTCTCTCTCTCTCTCTCTCTCTCTCTCTCTCGATGAAGATGTAGACAGTGTGGTTGGAAGTATCAAAGGATGAACATTTATAAATGGAGATTGAGGATTGAGTTATAGACAGACACTCAGTTGTATTTATAATAGAAAAGTGTCTGTTTGTGCATTCACAAAGAGGGACATTGATAGTTGTTCTTCGAGAGAGATTGTGGGGAGTGCAAAACGGAAGAAAACAATTACTTACAAAAAAAATTTAAGAAAAAAATTCAAAATTAAATAATATATTTGATAATACACTTTTTGTTGATGACAGGGATCATTTTTTTTATTTTAGTAACAAATTTTATCATTTTAATTCTATTTCTTTGGAATTTTTTTAATCATTTTATTTTTCCTAAACAATTATTATTTATCATATTTCTCTGAATTTTAAAAATTCATCTTATTCTTCCCTTTATTAATAAAAAATTTAACAAAAAATTAATAGAGGAGGAATAAAATAAATTTTTAAAAGAGAATAAAATGAATAGAAAAGTTTAGAGAAATAGAATTAAAGTGGGAAAGTTTAGAAGAAAAGGTTGTTTTCTTTTATTTTATGTAATTTTTGAATTCGTTTTTTTGGTATTTTGGATTTTAAAATATAGTTTTTCTAATAAAAACAAATATATATTTATATACGGTTATAAAAAAGGATTAATTAATATAATCACATGGTTAGCGGGGAGTCACGTTTTGTCCGCACGAACGGACTCCTCCGTTTCCCGAGCAAATTATTCGTTCTTAACCTTTTATTAACTTCCATAATTACCCTCCATATATTTTCTTAATTTCACTAATACATCCTCTTAATTATTTTGTCACCATTTCAATTATTTCATGGAAATCTAATTACTAATACTGATTAAAAATATTATAAGGTGAAAATATAAAAAAAATGTGTAAAAAAAGAGAGAATAATTACAAAGTAGACCAAATCATTGCGAAGAAACGGGCGTGGTCGCTTTGCCATAAGAGATGAAGCCACTTTTATCACATGCCCAATGACTCTATTGTTTTAAAAATAATAATTAATTACCATTATATTATGTGAAATTAACTTCTCGAAATTCATATAATTATAATATACAAATAAAAAATGAGAGAGATAAATAGATTTTTTTTATGTTTTAAGTTGAAATGGGCGTATCCATTTGTCACTGCATGCAACAAAAGCATATGATACAGCCTTTGGTACTAAATTAAATCATACGAATAAAATTAGGACAAGACAACATTACCTAATGTAATTTTCTTCATATCATGTGGCCTTCATATCACACATCTTTTAAAAAAATATTATATATATATATATATACAAACACACATTATACCCATAAATAAAATAAATAATATTTTATATTTTGTTATTTTTTTGTCTTTATCGGATTAAAATGTCTTTATTAGATTCTCTTGAGTACCAATTTGGATATATCCAAATCTTCTTTGTTTTGATAAGTGTGTAATGCTTATTTGCTTAAAATAAGCAATTATTATTATTATTATTATTATTATTATTATTATTATTATTATTATTATTGTACAAATTACGAAGAGGTGATGTAGCTAGGTGCAATGCTGATGGTAATATGATGTAAAAATATGGTTATTAATTAATAAAAAACAAATCGTAAAGCTTTTAGATATAATTTTACTAATAATCGAGTTTAAAAAGTACATTGAAGTGTATAAGTTATGCTTTATGTTATTGTACCTCCGAGGTACCGAGCCTACCATGATATAATTATACATCATCATGTTTTTTGTCTTCTCCAATAATTATAATAAATCATATAATTCTCCCCCATTGTTTCAAATAATTACTATATAGCATGAGTTATCATTATCTCTATTTCCTTTCGATTTAAATGATATTTTATATCCTCGAAACCATTCGACAAACTAAATAAGTGTTATATATATATAGACAGGACAAATTCAATCCGATTTTTATTAAAATAATGACGGGTTGTACACATCATCACTTTCTGTAAATGTATTTGACAAGGTATTAATATCATTATTATGTTGATGCGGAAAATAATATTTTCAAACATTAAAATGTCACCCATTAACATATGAATTAAGGAATACAAACACACATGTATATAATATATATAAACATTTATGAGAAATAAATAAATGTGTATATATATGATAAATATTGAGGATTATAAAGTGTATGGTAAATGGGTAACATATTGATGGAGAGGAAGAAGAGAAAAATGCATGCTTTGTTGGCTGAGGAAGATTCTCTCATGCTCCCATTTGTCTCCTACATTACTTACATCTATCACTTTCATCTTTTTTTTTCTCACTATAAAAACAATTTTTAAAAATATTTATTTGTATAAATATAATGAAGTATTAAAAATCATAATTGAAATGTTAGGTTTTTTCTTTTTATCAACATTAAAGAAGTTTAGGTAATTTTAATAGCGAAGTCAATAAAACTATAATAACTTAATCAATGTAATTTTAAGGTAGGGGACCATATAATGAAAGTGTAAAAAATAATTGGATATGTTTACTTTTATCTAAACAAGTAATATTAATGTAACCTCTTCCATATGATTAGTTGTTTATATGTTTGATTTACCCCTTTTCTTAAATATATGTTATTCTTAACTTAAAATATTATACCAAATATTACATTACGATATATTAATGTGAATATCTTAAATATATTAAAGTCTATAATTTTAAAAAAATTATAGGCCATGCGGCTCAACTAGAGTATGCGTTTATGGGCCTTTAAAGGCCCATTTATGTTACCCTTTTCTACTCCCAACCGTCACCGTTAACGTCCGTTATCTTCACGGTAGCCGGTAGTTGATTGGTTTGATTTCGGTTTATTAAGCATTTAAACTCGCATAAACCGATTCGGTTCGGTTCGGTTTTGGTGTGTTATTTTGGAACCGAATCGTAGACCGAACCTTTCTCTCCCACACTCTTCTCCTCTCATCGGCCGATCTGTCCAACGAAAGTAAAGTTCTTTCCTTCACTCATTATACTTTCCCAACCCTTATTTTTATTTGATTATTATTAAATTTCTCGATCTTTCTTCTATCGATTTATTTTCCGATTAATCATAGAAGCAATAATGGATCGTATCGTTTTGTTTTCAATCTTCGTTTGTTATCTGTCTCTTTCAGGTGATTGCAGATATGTTTGTCAATGTTTCTGTTTCTGGGTTTTGTTTTTTCTTACTCATATATCAAATAAATTCTCTTTTTTTTTTAAATTTGATTTTATGGCAGAAGTTGAACCGATTTCATTCAAGATCATCAATCGGTGTCGGAGCACGATATGGCCCGGTCTACTTTCCGGCGCCAATACAGCGCAGCTACCCACCACCGGTTTTGCCCTCCCGAGCGGAAAATCACGGACAGTCAAGGTACCACCGTCGTGGTCGGGTCGGCTTTGGGCCCGGACCATGTGTTCCCGGGACGCGAGTTCCGGCTCCTTCGTCTGCTTGACTGGAGACTGCGGCTCCGGGAAGGTGGAGTGCGGTGGAGCCGGAGCTAAACCGCCTGCTACGCTCGCCGAGTTCACGCTCAACGGCGCCGGAGGGCTTGATTTCTATGATGTGAGTCTCGTCGATGGTTATAATTTGCCGATGTTGATTCTACCGAAGAAGACTGTGGTGGGCGGGTGCGGCGCGACCGGGTGTCTCGTTGACCTAAACGGAGCGTGTCCAAAGGAACTAAGGGTGTTGGCGCGTGGGAACAACAACGCGTCGAGAACCGTGACCGGAGTGGCATGCCAGAGCGCGTGCGAGGCCTTCGGCGAGCCTCAATATTGTTGCAGCGACGCCTATTCGACGCCGGACGTCTGTGGACCATCGGTGTACTCGTTATTCTTCAAGCACGCTTGCCCTCGTGCCTACAGCTACGCCTACGACGATAAGACCAGTACTTACACTTGTGCCACCGGTGCCGACTATGTCATCACCTTCTGTCCTCCGCCGTATACCAGGTAAAATTACGGTCTTACCCCTTAGTCAAGCTGTCATATTCTTGTCATTATTTCACATTTCCGATGATTGCCATAAACTGAGCATAGGGACGGAATCTCATATGTACATAGGGTGTCTATTTGAGAAGGACTACGTGATTTGTTGAGTTATTGAAAAGTTTTCAATGAAAACTTGACAAAAAATTTAATTAACCAATAGTCTAAGAAATCAAAATATACAAAATAATATTAGTTGTATTTACGCATCAATCTTTTAAATACATTTTTTTAAAATATATTAAAGATTTTCACAGATAACTCTTCTAAATTAAATATAAATAAATACTAATTCTAAATTATACGATCTGCATTTATTTAGTCTATCGTACTTCTTGATATTTATTTTGATGAGTCAACTGCTCTTTTATATCAAATTAACTTATCAATCTTTTTTATGTGTTTCTATCGGTTTTTCTATCGCACACCCTTCCTCTTTTCCCACATATCTTGACTCTTTTTTATTCTCTTTAGACTCTTTTTGATTCCTTTATCTTCTCCTCATTCTTCTCTTCAAATATTTTTTATATTTCTCGACAATCTGATTTTCAAAATATATTCTATGTTCCTAAATTATTACATTAACAGTTATTATAGTCGGAATTCATATAAGACATAGTAGATTAGGTTTTAGAAGCTAACAAATGGCAATGGTTGCAGTGAAAAGCTATTAGGATCAAGGAAAGACGGGGCTATGCTACCGCTCGTGAACAAGAGTATGATACATTTGGCCCATCAACGCAGCCACGGAGGCCCCGTGGCTCTGCCTACACCATGCCTTGCGGCTACCCTTTCGTTTATTCTCTGTCTTTTCCTTCTTCTTCCTCGTCGATAGCCAATGGTTTAGATATATATATATTTATATCTATAAGATTGTGGATTATGATTGTGCTATTAATTAACCACACGGATTAGATGAAAGTAAATACATTTATTTCATGAAAAGTACATGTTTCCCCTTTGATTTTCCAAATTTATAATGATTCTTATTAATGTATTTGATAAAATCTATGATTATAATGATAAATACTGATAAAATCCAAATTTAGAATGATTATTAATAATGTATTTGATACAATCCAAAATTATAACATCTTTCTATGAGTCAAAACATCGGTCTTCGCTACCAATGGTAATGAGCAACTCTCCTCGATACGAGACAAATCCTCTGTTGGTCGCCATACACTTCTCTTCCATGGACCTCTCATCTCCGGCTCTATTATTTCCACGTGGCGAAATCTCCACCGTTGTCTCTCTTTTTAAATGCGAATGAATAATCATCGAGGAAGGTTATTATGTGGGCCCCATGATTAATTTTTTAAAAGATTATGCGGACCCCGCCTTCGTCCAAAGCCTGTCGTTTTTTCTGACTCTTGTCTGACGTGGGACCCATATATTGTGGGCCGAGTCTAAGGCCCAATTTGAATATGTTAATTACATAATTTTGTAATACAGACATCATTAATTTAAAAAACATGTATTAGACGCACTACGAGTGGATGTCATATCCGTTTGAAGTGTGTTTTATATATATATATATATATTTATAAAGTGCAAAATTCATTCTCATTTTGTAGTCGAATATCACGGAAAAAAGGTAGGAGAGGTGGAAGGAAATAATAATTCTGTTTATAAACAATTAAAAAGAATTATAGACCATATTTTTTAAACATGTTAAAAGGGTAATTTCAGAACGTTGTATTGTACGATTGAACTTCTTTGATAAATGCATTTAATATTTCAGTATCATAAATTCTATAAGCCTAATGCGATGGGTACAACAATAAATTATGCTAAGTATAAACTTTAATTAATTTGAAGGACAAAAACAAAATAATATTATTTTAAGCATTTTTCTCTCTGCAGATACATCTCTGTCGGCTTCTATTCATTGAGCCCAGAAAAGAAAACCCAATTGCAAGACAATCGATTTCTATTTCTTTTTAATTTTAAATAAAAAAAGAAAAAGCAGAACTCAACCCCAAGCTTACAGCTTCACAGTTCACACTGCCACTCTCTCTCTCTCTCTCTCTCTCTCTCTCTCTCTCTCCCCATAGCCTTCGGACCAAAGCTCTACACTTTTGTGGAGGGAAATAGAGAAGAAGAAGAACAGAAATCGCAATGGCCATTTCTCCTCGCGGCTGTGTTACTCTCTCACTAAGCTTCGTCGTTCTTCTCTTAGCTTCCAGAGGTAAACCATCTGCTTGGTTCATGGATACCCATAAATGGCAATAGCCATCTTTCCTCCATAGCCTTCATGTTTTTGAAGAAAGTCACTTACTTTGCGTTTTCCCTTTTGGGTTTCCTTTAAAAGATTGAAATCTTTCGTCTTTACAGATTAATCATTCATGGGTTCGTTAGAAAGTTGGTTTTTACTTGTTGATGCTGATCTTTTGTTGTTGTAGGTTCCCACGGTTCTACTTTCACGTTCGTCAATCGTTGTGGCTTCACCGTATGGCCTGGCATTTTGGCTAATGCGGGCTCACCGGCACTTGCCACCACTGGGTTCGAGCTACCCAAGGACACGTCACGCTCCCTTCAAGCTCCGACTGGTTGGTCCGGCCGTTTCTGGGCCCGTACAGGTTGTAACTTCGACGGCTCTGGCTCCGGCGCTTGCACGACCGCTGACTGTGGCTCTGGCCAGGTCGAATGCAACGGCCTGGGCGCTGCGCCGCCTGTGACCCTTGCTGAGTTCACACTCGGGACAGGAGGTAATGACTTTTACGACGTCAGCTTGGTGGACGGTTACAATCTCCCGATGGTCGTAGAAGTCTCCGGTGGCTCCGGCCAGTGCGCTGCAACTGGATGCACCTCGGACCTTAACCGACAGTGTCCGGCGGAGCTACGTGTGGGAGACGGCGACGCGTGCAAGAGTGCGTGCGAGGCCTTCAGAAGCCCTGAGTACTGTTGCAGTGGAGCGTACGCTACACCTGCCACATGTCGACCTTCCGTGTACTCGGAGATGTTCAAAGCGGCTTGTCCTCGGTCGTACAGTTACGCCTACGACGACGCGACCAGCACCTTTACCTGTTCCGGTGGAGACTATACGGTTACGTTTTGCCCTTCCTCCCCCAGGTAAGGGTTAGCGTTTGTTAACAAGTTAGTATCTATTCTTTCTTTTTCTTAAAAAAAAACTGATAGGAATCTCAGTGCATATTTACTTTTTTTTTTCAAATATTTTGAATAAAAATAAAAAAATTGAGTATAATTAATAATCTTTTGAATAAAAATCAAAACTTTTGAGTATAATTAATATGCTTTGGAATATAAGATATGCAAATGTGTGTTTTGCTTTGGTGTAAAAGCCAAAGTTTGTTCCTTTTGTAATTAATATTCTTTAAGTATATTTAATATTCTTTTGAATAAAAATCAAAACTTTGAGTATAATTAACTGAATAGTCTTCATCTGATGAATTATACAGCCAGAAATCGGCTAGTTACGCGACCCCGGTGACAGGGTCGTCAGCTGTCTCACAGGGATCCGAGACGGGTTACTCAGGTCAAGCATACGGATATGAGGGAGCAGGGTCGGGTACGGGTCAGACCATAGTGCAGGACGGGTCGTGGTTGGCGGGTCTTGCCATGGGAGACTCAGCCACAGCCGCAAGCTCTCATCCAACGGTGGCGACCCTTGTTACCGCATTTACCATTACCCTCGTCCTGCATGCCTTTATTTACTTGTAGCCTTATGGTTTTCATTTTGTGTCTTTTTAATTGTCTGAAAAAACCCTAATGTTTGACCTTTTTTGAGTCTTCAAGTGTATTTTGTGAATACTCTTTCATGTTTTGTTAGGTCGGGCAGTCATTTTGGATTTTTAGGACAACTGAGTTTGATCATTTTATGTGTTTGTTTAGATGTGGTTTAAATGTTTTTAATTTAACGCACAATTATTACATAAAATGGTAAGATTTGAGGGTTATATTCGTCAAAGGCCAAGTTGGATTCACAGACACAGCTTTTGTTATTTGATTTGATGCTATAAAGCTGTTTTTAGTTTCATCCCTTTTTGACCAATTCTCATCAGTAAATTCAATTATATGATTTAATCTTTTTATTTAAATTCTCTTATTTAAATTCAAGATTGCGCAAAATGAATACAGATAATGCATATTCCACGTGAAACCCTTTTAGATTTGGAGTCTAACATGTTTGGTCTCAGCACCTGGGGACAGGGAGAATGTCGAATTTACGGTTATACCCTTGTAGGTGATGCTGGCTCTATACTCACCCAAGAAGCCGAAGAAGCTGAAGGAGCCATGGTCGTCGGTCACGCCCTTCAACTCACCGGTGGTCCATTGGAGAAGCTTCTGATCAACTACATCGCCGGCGGGAAGGTTCTGAAAATTGGCATCGGTGAGGCACATTTGGTAGCATCCATTGGGGTGAAGTGCGGTCCAAAGGATTATACCATTTACCGATGGATGAGAGAAACCTTCCATTAACACTTGCTCCAAGTACAACGCCTGCTCCGACCGAACCAAAATAATCAATGTTACTAAAAGGGTAATACGGGAAGACCACAAAAATCTGACCTGGGTCTTGTGGTCGAGCCGGTTACTGATGTCGACCTCCGTCAGCCAGATGGGAAGGTTGAGTGTTGCTAATTTGTCCAAAATGCCCCTCATTAACGCCACGTTGGGCACCGTGAAATGAGCCTCGAGGCCGATCCCGTCCATCCACACCCCGTCCCGTTCCAGCTCCCTCACCCTGCGGATGTACTCGTCCACCGTTGATTTCTCGTCTCCGCATGTCTCCACGACGTTGAACTCGTTTAAGAAGAGAGTCGCCAGCGGATCCTCTTCACGCGCGGCCGCGAAGAACCCGGAGGACGCCTTGTCCCCAAGGCGTTGCTCGTAGAAGTCGAAGTGGAGCATCTCGTTGCTGACGTCCCAATGCACGAACTCACCTTTGTAACGTCCCATCAGGCTCCGGATTCGCCGATCCACTGCCTTTCGGAGATCATTCCCGGTGAGGTTTCGGACCCAAGCAGGAGTGTATTTGGGGTCTTCCCAGAAGATGTTGTGCCCTCGAGCTACGATTTTATTGGCCCGGACGAACCTCATCATCTGGTCCGCGATAGTGTAATTGACCTTCCCCTCTTCAGCCTCCGTCGCATACCATTTCAGCTCGTTCTCGAACACCGTCACGTCGAATCTCTCCACGAACCATTTCTGCGGACAACACGAAAACGACACCGTTTACGCTAGGAGTGGGCGTTTCGGTTACCCGGACTGAGCCAAACCCGAAATACCCAATCTATTTATGAGATAAACGGGTTTTATATAAAATCCATATGGATTCACAATCTAAAAGCATATGGGTTTGGGTTGGTCCGCGTTAGATTTGGGAGAATCCTAAAAATCCAGGTAATCCGGAAAAAAAAACGCTAATCCTTCTAAGCTAACCTAAACTCTTAGTATGTTAAATTAAAACCCGAATAATCCGTTTAAACCCGAATTATCCATTTAAAATCTGAATTATCCGTATTTAAATAACCAAAAAATCTGAAGAACCCGAGAACCCGAAATAATCTAGATACAATTCGGGGTTTTTGGGTTTAATGTTTCAAAACCTGAACAACTCGAACCCAACCCAAAATCCGATGAACCCGACTCGAAAACCAAATGGATTTTTTTGGATTCAATTTTTTAAAAACCGAGAAACCCGAACCCGAACCCGAACCCGAAGAACTCGTCCTGAAACCCGAATTGACCATCCCTAGTTGAACCATCTATGAATAAAAGCCGTCTAAGTGAAAAGGCGGTGACTTACTTGGTAAGGTACGTTCCCTATGATGGTTTTGGCGATGGCAGACCCAAAGGGGAAGTCTTTGGAGATTTGCTGTACCATGACTTGACAACCTCGTACGATGTCTCCTTGTTCATCCGCAACATGAACCGTCACGGCTCGTTTTCTCACCTGAAAATCGATCGGAACGTGAGATAACGGATCAAGTGAAAGTGATGGATGAGATGAAGTGGAGGATTTTACAGTGTTGATGATGTATTGCTGGTGAGTCTTCCATTGATCCTCCGTGAAGGGCTGCAGAGAGGCTTTGGCTACTTGTATTTTGGTGGTATTATTATCATTTGATGTCTATATACAAAAAATATACTAAGTGTTTGATCATAAACATAAACAAGTAAATGATATAATTAGAAAGAAGAAAGAAACCTGAAAGAAGAGGAGAGAGAAATTAGAAGAGGAATGAAGAACAAAACCACCTTTGAGGAAAGACCAACAGCCATGTTTAGCAGAGACAGAACCAATACAGTTCAATGTCTGGTCGTCTGTTTTAACCACTGCTCTTACATGTACTGATGAATCACTTCCTTCTTCTATCTTCACCCATACTGTTCCATCACCACATTCATCCAATTAATCACCGATTTGAAAAATAAAAAA
Source organism: Gynandropsis gynandra (assembly GCA_036759665.1). Lineage (NCBI taxonomy): Eukaryota > Viridiplantae > Streptophyta > Magnoliopsida > Brassicales > Cleomaceae > Gynandropsis > Gynandropsis gynandra. Next base: position 42,909,547 of record CM071868.1, read on the forward strand.
AAAAGATTAAAACTTTAAGAAAACCCATCAAACTTAACTGGAAAAGCAATAAATGGTATGTTGAGTAAGGTTTTGCAAAACGAATGCTGGACTGTAATGAACATCATCGTCCATGAAAGTCAAAGCTTCGTCTTTGAGTATTCCTCCATCGTACAATGCCTTTTCTGGCTCCGATTTACACTGACCAATCACCACAAATGGACGTAACCCTTTTTATTCTTTAATATGAATTCAAATTTGTTCTTAGTTTTACCTCCGTATACGCAGTGGAATCATAGAGAGGTCCATCTGCACATTCAAGATTCATTCAATCGCAAATGTAGGTATATATATAAGCATATATAGGATGAAATGTGTGTATATGTACCGTATGGAGTAGAGAGGGAGGGGAGGCAGAAGAAGAAAGAGAGAAGGAAAGGAAAGATGGAAGATTGAGTCATGGGGGAAGGTAGAGAGAGTGATCACAAGAGGAATAGTTGTCAGAAATTAAACGCAGTTTACCCAAAACTGGACTTCACGTGAAGCGTTTTCATGTGAAGTGTGTATTCCAAGATTTATGTACTTCTTCACTTCCCTAATCTGTTTCTTAATTTCATTAATTAACTTATAATTAAATTTAATGAAGAAACATACGTAATATTTGGACATGTCTTTAGGATGAACTATGCAATGTCCCGACATAAATGCGATCATGGTTGTATTCTTGAAACAAACATGGTTCCATAATTTATTGTTCATCTCATGTTTAAAGTATAAAAGATTTTTCAATGGAGGGTTCAACAAAAAAATTAAATATAAAATTGTGAGTGGTTAAGGGTTAAAAAAATTAAAATTAAAATGTGATAACGACATAATAGATTGAATGACAACATAAAACGAACAAAAATCCTTTTGGAAATGTTTTCTTTAAACATTTATATCCAAACTTTAACCGAGAAGAGATAAACATTCATATGAAAAAAAAATTACAATACTTTTTATTCAATTATTTTCGTATGATTTAAAAATTGTTATACAAAAGAATACAAGAAATCGATTATAGACTTTTGAAAATAAAAGAAAATCGACATTAAATTAATAATAGAAAATTTGATGATTTCAATAATACGAAAATCAAACGAATAATTAACTAAAATATTGAGGATCTTGGTTCCATTTCTAAATTGATATCATATCCCATATGGTTCAAAAGGTCATGCCTTTGTACGAAATGCTTCGATAACAAGTTTGGTCTCTCATTTGGCCCATTTGGACCATTTCCTCGTGCTCCCAAAAGTCAAAATCAAGCCTTCTTTACACACACACACACATATATATATATATATTACAATGTTACGCAATCATTATTACACATCAACACAGACACAACTCAAAGCTGTCCAAAGAAGACACACCACGGCGGCGGCTATGAGTTGTTTTATTCTTTAGGACGGAACTTACAAGCAATCTTAAGCTCCTCCGCCGGTTTGTCACCGGAAAATCCACTGTCTACCCACGCAGAGTACCCTCCTCCCATGTTCACCACATGTTCATAATCCTACCTCAACACATACATTTCTTTAAAACCCAATATGATTTAAGCTTAAGGGAATCAAAAATCAACAAGCTTTTTTTAACTTTTAATTAATTTCGAATGGTTCATCAAGATTCTGTGTTGTTTGTTAATTAACACAAAGCTTAAATTAATGAACATAATATTCGAGAGTTGGTACCGCATTGAGAAGATCCACGCAGGCACGACTCGCTCTTCCTCCCGAGTTGCAACCCTTCATCGTATAAATTTAATCAAATTTCCAACAATTTAGAATCGATAATCGAATAACAGAAGATTAAAGGATTGAAATGAAGAGAGTAGTAATATAGACATAAATCAGATTCTGACCACAATCAAATGATCATCTTTATTGCAGACTGCTGCCACTTGTGAAAGGAAATCAGGGTTTTTCACCCTACCTATAAGCAATCAAACAAAATAAATAAATGAAATCAATAAATAAAATTTACATTAAGTATGATTAGGAAATTCCATAATTATGCAATGAAAAAGGATAATACTTATCCCACCTTCATCAGTTTGGAACATGTAGGGAACATTCAAGGCGTTGTCGACATGGCTCTTCTCAAATTCTTCTTTTGTTCTGAATAATTAGAAAAAACCCTAATTACCATAGAGTTCCAAGAGTTCATCATCAGGTAAAAACTGTAATTGCCATCATTATACAAAATTACCTGACATCGAGATATCGATGGCCAACTGTGAGAAGACCTTTGGCTGTATAAACATCAATGGTCTCAACATCTTCAAGTCTACCACAAATCCAAAAAAGAAACTTAATCCATATTTAATCATAACTGAATAATCAAGATTTGGAGAATAATCTCACCTCTTTGTCTTAGTTTCTTCCATGAATCTCTACAGAACTGCTCGATCGATTGATCTTTTTATTCTCGTTGTTCTTCTGTTGTGATATTGGAAGGACACTAAGGACGACAAACAAAAAGAAGAATAAAAGCTTTCAATGTAATTGTTATTATACTAATCACTTGTTTAGTTTAAATTAAATCGATGAGGAATAACATTGATGTTGACCAACTATTTTATTGTTCATCACGCTGGAAAAGGACAATAATCAAACTTAAAATAATCTCAATTTGCGTAAAATAAGATTAACAAGTAAAAGTTGACCAATTTTATTTTTATTTTTTATTAGTTTCTGGACAGGATCTAAGTTGAATCCTTCTCACAATGATATAAAAACTTCATGTATGAAATTCAAATTTTGATGTGAGGCAGAAATGCCAAGACCATATCTGATGTTATATATAATAATTTTGATTTATTAGACAACAAAAGTATTAATTATTAGAAAAGGAACCTTTTCAGGCATATATACAAAGCAGACGCAAAGAAAGATCCTAACAACTACTCAAGCATAAGCCCTAAAAGTGTTTGACGTATTCAACAAGCAACCATTACAAGCATAGAGAGATTCAAAAAACTGCCCAGATGAACACAGAGAGATCCTAGAACATAAATAGCTAACAGTGATTAATCCACTTTCTTGTCTTAGATTATAAATCAAACAACTCTCTTATCAGATGCATTTGGAAGCGAAAGCAGCAAAGAATTCTAACCTAATATTTTCCGACGAACTACTCTGTCGATTGACATGAGAAAAACGACAGAACATTGCAGTAGAAGCATCTCAATTTCAGAAATCATACGAACAATCTACGATTTATGAGATACAACACAGAAAATCTAATAAACAATCTCGATTGAGATGCAAAACAGCAAAATTAAAACCTGGAAATGGTCATGATTCAGATAAAGCTTAGCGAAAGCCAAAATTGCTAAAAACTGACAGGAGTGAAATCGATTCAGAACCATGGCTAAAATTAGATGAACTTACAGGAAGATAAGACGCTAAGATCGAACGCTTTGAAGATTTGGCGTGAAGATCATCGGATTTAGGGGAAGTGAGCTTCTTCTGTCGGTGGTGAAGAACAGCGATCGAAGAACGGCCTTAGTCGCACAGAGGAGAATTAAAGATTCGTGTGATTTGACTAAATTACCCTTTAGCCCAAATGATGTAAATTATTTGGGCTTTTTGGGTCTAAGTCCAATTTTATTGGGCCTACTTGAAGCCCATTTAGTTGCACGAAAATGCATGCAATGCTTCAAAGTATTTATTTATTTATTTACAATGAATGTAAAATTAAAATATTCAATGACGACCACATCGTTTACACAAATATATTATACGTGTTTGTGATCGTAATAATAATAATATTTAAGAAGTATAATAAAAATAAATAAATTTTAGTAGATTGCCATTTTTGTATAATAGTTACTAGTTAGTAGTATGTCCAAATAAATTATATTACGAAATTAATTATTATAATTTCGGTAGTGTTGTTCTTCATCCATCTTCTCCTCGCCGCCTGGACGGTCGTCGGTACTGTTCTCACCACACCAAAGCGATAATTATATAAAAAAAAATATCAGTTTTGTCACTCTCCTCCGTCCCGCCTGACGTCTGTGTGTCCTCATCTCCTTATTTTTCTTCCCTTTTGCTCTCTCTCTCTCTCTCTCCGACCAGAGCTTTCTCTCTCTAACGACCATGGCGGCTCCCGACGGCGACCCATCCAAACCTCTATCTTTATACGACTCTTCGTCTCCATCTCACCCTCTTCTCTCAAAAGCCTCATCATCGGCTATCGATTCCCCTGGTCGGCCTGATCCGGAACCTGACCCTACTCAGTTCCTTCAGATCTCCTACAACTTGGGTCCCAGAACTTTCAAAGACCTTCCTTTTCTATTTCTCTTCGATCTTCTCGTTATTTCCACCTTTGGTTTCGGTATCTTTGCGATTTTCCACAGGAATACCGATTACGGTAACTTATCTTCTTACACATACGATTTCAACTCTACTTCCTGTATAAAAAATTCGACCTTGACGGGTATGAATAATGGGTTCTGGATTTCAACTATTGGGTCTGGTCGAGTTTCTTCGTCGGACGCGATCTTCGAGAAAGATTTGATCTGGACCCTTGTTGTGACCTTGATTTTGAGCGTGCCCTTTTGTTTTCTAGTACTGCTTTTGCTTAAACACTACACTAAGCAGATAGTGTATGCTTGTTTACCTTTCTTTATTGTATTACCAATCTTTTTCAATATCTATTGGTTCGTGGCTTGTACTGTCAGCTCTTCTTGTAGTGATGCACTCCCTCTAGGCTACAGAATTCTCGTTCTCCTGTTCCTTTTCTTAATGATCGGAATCATCGTCTGGATTTTCGTAGCCAATTGGCACAGAATTGAGTTAACCATTCAAATCATTGGGGTTGCATCTGATGCTTTGTCTCAGAACTTGGGTCTCTTTCTCGTGTTACCGTTGTTGACTCTTGGCTTGGTGGTGTACTATGCACCCATTGTCTTGTTCTTGGTGTTTTCGAGGTTCAACGGTAAAGTTGTGCCAAAAGAATCCGAGGGTGAATACTTTTGCTCTTGGAAGCAAGATGGTTGGGTTCCCGCGTATTACGCTTTGGCCATTATTACTATGCTTTGGTCTCTGGCTGTAATGGTGGAAATGCAAGTTTATCTGATAAGTGGAACCATTGCTCAGTGGTACTTCTCCAAGGACGACTCGACTCCTAAAAAGTGTATCCGCAGCTCTTTGAGGTACCTTCTTCTGCCTATGGCCTTATGTCTAAGTTATCTGCTTAGTCTTTGTGCCCTAATTTGTAGTCACATATGCTCTTGTCTTATGTATTAGTGTTTCATTTCTTAGCAAAACGGACATACTGCGTAATGAGATCCTTCTGGCTCAGATTGTTTGTGGCTTAATCGGCTTTGAATGTGAAAAAGGATTGATCTTTAAAAAGAGTTTATCGGCTTTGAATGTGAAAAAGGATTGATCTTTAAAAAGGGTTTATCGGCTTTGAATGTGAAAAAGGATTGATCTTTAAATGGGTTTATCGGCTTCGGATGTGAAAAAGGATTGATCTTTAAATGGGTTTATCGGCTTCAAATGTGAAAAAGGATTGATCTTTAACGGCTTTGAATGTGAAAAAGGATTGATCTTTAAAAAGGGTTTGGATTCATTTCTTATAAAGTCTCCATTTTTTGATCCATAGGAATGCTTTTGGTCCATCCTTTGGAACAATATGTGTATCGGGACTGCTCATATGTATAGTCAGAATGGTTCGAGCCATTGCAGACAATGCAAGACAAGAAAATCCTCAAGGAATAGTTAATTTGATTCTCCATTGCTGCGCAAATGCCTTAGTTTCAGCTGTCGATTATCTCAACAAATTCACCATTAATTTTGCCGCGATCACAGGCGAAGCTTATTGCACATCTGCAAAAATGACTTACGAGCTTCTAAAAAGGAATCTATTATCTGCTGTCTTTGTCGAGACTGTCTCTACGCGTTTACTTGCTGGAATCATCTTTGTTCTTTCATCCGTTTATGCAGTCGCTGTAAGTAACGATTCTACTAATTGTTATGATAAGTTGTCCTACATCGGTTAAGACATGAACTTTGAGATTTGTATATATGGTGTTGGGCAACCATAAACTCTTGAGCTAGCTTTTGGGATTAGTTAGTCCGGCCCATATTTGACATGGTATCAGAGTCCGTTTTGTCCCGATTTGAATATACCGATGTTGGGCCCTCGATTGTGATGTACACGCTCCAGTATCGAGTCTGGGCGTGAGGGGAGTGTTATGATAAATTGTCCTATATTGGTTAAGACATGAACTTTGGGACTTATATATATGTTGTTGGGCAACCCTAAACTCTTAAGCTAGCTTTTGGGACTAATTAGGCCCAGCCCATATTTGACAATTATATCATCAAAAGGTACTTAAATTCGCCATCTTTTCCTTATCATTTCATCTAAATTTTCGTTTGATTTTAAACAGACATGGGGCGTCCTGAAAGGAGTGAGCGACCTTGGCGTGGATTCATATTTAGTAGCGGTTCTTGCGTGGGTTTTACTCGTTGTCGTTCTTGGATTCTTTACGCACGTTCTTGATAACGTGATCGACACGATTTACGTGTGTTACGCCATTGATCGTGACAAAGGTGAAGTCTGTAAACAGGAAGTTCATGAAGTTTATGTTCATTTGCCTATCAGTAGAGGCACAAGATCTGGTTTTATCCCACAAACTCTCAATGTGTAAGTGTAGTAAAAGTAGATCTAATTCTCCAGTAGATCCAATTCTCCAGTTGTTGTATTGATTTTGCCCTTTTTTTTTTTAATTTTTTTGGTTTGTCATTCGTTGTTACGATCATTGTAAATTGTGTTTATTTTCGTTGGATTTGTATAAGATGTGGGATCATCTTTTAATAAAAGGCTTAGTTCTGTTTTTGTCTTATGATTATCATCTATTTTGTAATAATTAGGTTGTCTAATCCTAGGTTCGTTTCTGATTATATTCGAATGTATTCGGTTTGGATTTCATTCGAATTGTTTAGTATATATCCGAAATAATTTGAATTATATTTGATTTGGGTTTCGTCCGAATTGTTCAATATATATCTGAAATAATTCTAATTATATTTGAATAATTGGAATGTTTAGAAAATTTTGGATATTTAGATTTTTCGTAAATTATATCTAATTTAATTTATTTAGTTTTATCATATTTGGATAATTGTTTTTAATATAAAATAAAAATAAAAACATCAAATGATCTACAAATATATAAAATAATTTATTAAATTTTTTTAATATTTATATTTTATATCATATTTTTGAGATTAGGTTGTTTGGTTTATTGAGGTTTTACCTTATTTGCACCGTCGAAATTGGATCGAATTCTAAAATTTAAATTTATATAAAATTTTAAAATAACTTATAATCTAAACGATTCGAATTGTTCGGTTCAGATCGATTGATCCTGATAATTCAAATTGGACATAGAATTCCAAATAATAACAAGTATAGAGGGACGTGTGAAACCTATTATGAAGTATGGGTTAAATTTAAGTAAATACAAAAGATAAAGGGTCAAAAAGAAAATTTTAAAATAAAAGGCCTATATAAAATTTATATGAACGCTTGAGAAGTGATTGGATTGATTGCTTGCTGAGGGTCGAAGGTGCCTGACTTATTCCCAAAGACAGTTTGAAGGTTCTCTTATTGCAGCAAGATGGTTCTCGAGGTATTCATCCAAATTTCCTCAGATTCTGATCGATACTCGTTTTTCTGTTTGATGTTAACCGATTTTTATGTGGATTTTCCCTTTGTTCGATGTTAATTCGAATCGATCTGCTCAGGCTACTATGATTTGCATCGATAACTCCGAATGGATGCGAAATGGAGACTATTCGCCGTCTAGATTGCAGGCTCAGACGGAAGCTGTTAATCTTCTCTGTGGAGCTAAAACTCAGGTGAATTTTGTTTGCATCTAGGCTGGATATGATTAGGGTTTCTGATTTTGCTGTCGGGTTATGATATGGGATTTGATGTTTGGCATTGCAGTCAAACCCGGAGAATACTGTCGGGATTTTGACGATGGCGGGGAAAGGAGTTAGGGTTTTGGCTACTCCAACCTCTGATCTTGGCAAAATTTTGGCATGTATGCATGGTATGCCTAACAAGCTAGCAGTAATTTTTCCTGTGTATCGATTTTCAACGGTTATGTTTACCTTTTGATTTCGATTATGCGTTTCATTTACTCAAGCTATGTATTTTACATGGTTTTTTGGTTCTTCTTCTGTTTATGGGGGGTTTATCTAAGCTTCCGGAATTAGGTTTTCCACTCTTCTTTCTTGTTCTGTTACAGTCATGGTTGTTGGAGTCTGATGGGCCTTTCTTGATATCAGTTTTATTACATGCACTAATTTCAGGTATTGAATTGGGAGGAGAAGTCAACTTAACGGCAGCTATCCAGATTGCTCAACTGGCTCTTAAGCACCGGCAAAACAAGAATCAACGTCAGAGGATCATTGTTTTTGCTGGAAGGTACTGAATTATTGCATGAAGTTTTCTTATGTGTAATTACATCTGGATAACACCCATTTTCCCTCTCTGTTTTTAGTCCTATCAAGTATGACAAGAAGACCCTAGAGACCATAGGAAAGAAGCTGAAGAAGAACAGCGTGGCTCTTGACATTGTTGATTTTGGAGAAGATGGTGATGATGAAAAGGAGCAGAAATTGGAGGCTCTTGTGGCAGCTGTTAATAACAACGACTGCAGTCACATTGTTCACATTCCGCCTGGTTCTAATGCCCTTTCAGATGTCCTTCTCAGGTACCCCATCATGTTTTATAGTTATTATATAGAATACCTTAAGCTTTGGGGTAGATGGCAATTAGATATTCGTTTAAACATTTAAGAAATCAAGTTTGAAAGCTGAACATATTGTAATTGCTATGGAATTTGCAATGTGTATCGTGCATCATCGTAAAATTATTTTGTATGCCTATGGTATCTACAATTGTTTGTATATCTTGTTACCTGTTAGCTTTTTAAAAACTGCATAACTTTTGAATTCTCTTCCAGCACACCCGTTTTCACTGGAGAAGAAGGTGGAGGTGCTTACAATGCTGCAGCAGCGGCAGCTGCAGCTGCAGCAGGCGGGGAATTTGATTTTGGTGTGGATCCGAATCTTGATCCTGAGCTGGCTCTTGCACTAAGAGTGTCCATGGAAGAGGAGAGAGCAAGGCAAGAAGCTGCAGCTAAGAAGGCGGCCGAGGATGCAGCTCAGAAGGAAAAAGGAGAGGACTCAACTTCTGTACCACATGATAGTGGCTAGGAGACTACTGAGACATATTCGGTTTTGCTATTCATTATTATCATTTCACGGAGACATTGGTTTAATGCGTAATTTCACCGTTAAATTATTCGCAGGATGAGGACAAAGTGCTGCTAGAACAGGCTCTGGCAATGTCTGTAGGTGATGTTAACATGTCAGAACCGACAGATGAAGATCAGGACTTGGCTATTGGTAAGTCCAACTGGCTTTGGTAAATGGGTGTAAATATTGAAGTGGGGGCATATAAATTGATAAGTTGAATTGTTTAATCTCCATGGAAGCTCTGCAAATGTCAATGCAAGATGGTGGTGATGAACAAGACTCAAGTGGAGCTACAAACGCAGGCAACCTCCTTGGTGATCAAGCTTTCATATCATCAGTTCTATCATCTGTAAGTTAATCCAAAGGACAATATAATTAAGCTAAGTTCAAGTCTAAATATCCTTAACCCATTTGTTTTTTTATTATTATTATTATTATAAACTCAAACAGCTTCCAGGAGTAGACCCAAATGATCCAGCTGTGAGAGATCTGCTGGCCTCTTTGCCAGATCAATCCAAGGTCTGTCTCTTGTCTTAATGAGACCTTTTGCTATACAGTCTCAATTTTATCTCATTTGATCAATACAATGTGCTATTTTTGGCAGTCTCAAGAGAAGAAGGAAGATGACAAGTAAAGCCAAAAAAGGAAAGGTATCTCTCTCTCTCTCTCTATCTGGCTTTATATGTTTGTGTGAGAGGAGGAGGATACGTTTTTAGACATATGTATGTCAAAATCAGACAGGGCTTTGTTGTCGTGATGGAGGAGGAGATACGTTTTTAGACTTTGTTGGGTTTTATTTCGTACCTCAAGTAAATTGGGCTTCTTAATGAGACCATCCTTTTTTTTTTTTAATTTCAATTTCCCCCACCATTACATACATAAAAATGTCACTCTTGGGTTGAAATATGACATTATTAGTTACATAATTTTAATAATCGAATTGCAAATGCAGAAGAGGCCCAGCAATAGTCTCATTCATGTGGACCATCCGTTGTCAATTTTAAAATAACTAGGCTTAGTAATTAAGTTTATATATATATATATATATATATATAAAGTTATTGTATTTCCTTTTGAAGAAAGATGAGGAAAGAAAATATCTAATAGAAGGTTCCATTGAGTTGAGTCTACCTAACCCAAAAAACAAAGGTGGAAATGAAATATAATTAAATAAATAATAAAAGGTTATTAAATTAAAAAAAAGGTGCCTCTCTGTCTTTTGTTATTTGTGCTCATCCTCTTGTTCTTTTCCTTACCCTTTCCCATGTATTTTTATTTGCCCCAAATAAAATATAAAATATATATCACCTCTAAGGATCTAATCTAACAATATTTTTAATTATCTATCTAACAATATATATATATATATGTATACATGCGTAGACACGTAAAGACTTACGTACGTATATGCCCATGCATGTATGTATGTATGTATGTATAAGTATGTGGATGCAATGCAATGCAAGTGGACAGAGATTAGAAAGTTGGTAGGTTGGTAGGGAAGATTGGTACATCGAAATAAATTTGAGTTTGGTAGAGAAAAGGGTCCACTTGGAGTGTGAGAAAAAAAATAATTTGTTGCTTCTCTCACATTTTCTTTTGATTTGATTTCTATTTTCATTTTCTTCATATTAGATATATATATATATATATCTTTATATCATCTTCTTTTTTCCTCCTCTCGCATCTTATCCTTTCATGGCAACTTACACACCCACTCTCCACTTCCCCCCAACATCGATATATATATATATATATATATGCGCGCATCAATTATTTGGCACTATATAATATCTTCGTTGAAAAAAATATCTAACATTAAATCTTTCGGATGGTCAGTGTCAAAATATAAAGAAAATATTATCAAGTATTTTTTTCTACGTGTTGCCCATTTCAATAATTTTCCTAAAAATACCATCAGTTTATAAGTGTATACCAAAAAGAATCTAATTAGGGAAATGTGATTACATTTATGGAATAAAAACACATAATAAGATACATGACAAGTTGATAGGTTCGACCGCATTTATTAACTCTTAAAAAAATTATACAAATTATATATATATTGTGCAATCTCTCTCACTAATTACAAATTCTACAATTAAATAACGATAGATACATAGTTCAATTTTGTCTAAGCAAAAATCCCCACATATCCTATATCGTGATTACTTCATTTTTAAAGTCCTAAAATCCATAATACTATTTGTATTATTTGATACACCCAGAAAATCATATCCATGGACATCGCTGCTGCTGCCGGCTCCGACTACGTCGCATCTCATCGTCCCGCAGCCACACTCCGTACCGTTTGTTACTCCCAGGCTGCAAGCAAAACAGCGTGCTGTTCTCTTCCCATTTCCTCCTCCATTGTTTAGACCATGATCCGGAAGACTAATTCTGAGCTCGAGGTTTAAGTCTGAGGAAAGTTCATCTTTGCGCGTAACCATTAACCCTCTCGTGTTATCATCATCAGGCATTTCATGGGGAATTTCGGGTTCTAAAGGAGGAGAAGTGTTAGTAGAATCATGGGTTGGTTTGGGATTTTGATCTGAAGGAGATTCATGGAGAGGTCTGTGAGTAGTTGGATCGATTCCTCTACTGATCAGTTTTCTTCTGATGTGAGTGTTCCAATAGTTCTTTATCTCATTATCAGTTCTTCCTGGTAATCTCCCGGCTATGAGCGACCATCTGCACACCAAAACATATACATTATCATTAGGGTTTTGCTGAGAAACCCTAACTGAAACCTGAAAAAGAAAAGAAAGAAAGAAGAGACTTAATTGTTGCCGAGGAGGCTATGGAGCTTGATGATGAGATCATCTTCTTCGAGAGTAAAGTTGCCACGTTTGAGGTCAGGTCGTAGGTAGTTGATCCACCGGAGACGACAACTTTTGCCACAGCGGAGGAGACCGGCGGCTTTGGGAAGGGATCGCCAACAGCCTTCGCCATGGGCTTTAATGTAAGAGATAAGTCTCTCGTCTTCTTCTTTCGTCCATGCCCCTTTGTTCGTATGTGCTTTCTCACAGCATGGTGACCTTCCCATTGATTCTTTCTTCTTCTTCCACTTCCTCTTCTTTCTGTCTCTATATATATATATATTTATGTGTGTATATATATAGTCATATAGTCGTAATTTGACTGAGTATGTGTGTGAGGTAGAGAGAGAGAGAGAGAGAGAGAGAGAGAGAGAGAGAGAGAGAGCTTATAATTGCTTCTAGATTGTGAGTTGGTGGCCTTTCTTTTTTGGATAATTATGAGTGATATCTTCACATGTCATTATATATGCTCATTTCAAAGCTATCGTTTTTTTTTTCTTTTTTTATTGCATTTACAGTTTTCCTTTTTAATATTATATAATATAATATAACCCAATATCCATGACAATCATCACTCTGTGGCTGTGTATGTATAGACCCGCATCTCACCTATAATTTAGAATATTTAGATAACCACCTGAAATTAAACAATATAACGTGTTAATAATTTGTTTCGTTAACATTTTGTATATACATTGTATTATACCGTTTAGTTTTATATTTGATGGGTGAATACAAAATATATCTTTCGAATTTGAAATTATATATTTGTATTGGTGTTGGTCATTATCATGAGTGCTTTCTAGTGTTTTCAGTATTAAAATAAACAACAAAAACTTTAACAAGAAATTATAAAAGTAAAAAGACACCCACCAAAAACAACGGATATATAAATCATAAACTAAAACATAAATCTGCGTAACAAAATTACAAATTTTTTTGCTCATATGTAAGCGACATCAAATAACAATACTTCATGTACCTAATGCATTATATATATATATATATTACATTATGATCTGCATATATTCTAGATTGACTATATATATATATATATGTATATGCGTGTGAGTGTTAAGAAATATGGAAAATTGAGTAAGAGTGGAATTTGGTAAGTTGGGGAAAAAGGGGGAGAAATGGTAGATGCATTTCTTTATCTCACTCTCATCATCATCCCTCTCATTATTTATTTATTTATTATTGTAATATTTTGTCATATAAATAAATAAATAAATGAGGAATAATAATAAAAAGGGGATGGGGCTTCTAGAAGGGTAAATTGAAAAAATTGGAAACCGCATGATCATCATGTAACATCAAACTTATGTATTTATATATATATATTCTTATAACACACCCCAATCGTGTTACATTTATTTCTAAAAACCCATTTATTGTATTTTTATCTACGTGTGGTGTTATATATATAATAATGCATATTTTAGAGTAAATTAATGCTTAGTATTAGTCTAATGAATCTTAGAAAAATAGATTGAATAGAATTTATGGAGTTGTTATGGCGTATATATATATATAATAATAATAATAATAATAATAACAATAATAATTGTTGGTATGTGAATGTCATTTTCTTTAGCAATTAAATAATAGTTGGATATCATTGTTTACTTGCTGACGTGCCATTTGCTTGACCTTCCAAATTTTCCAATTTATTTACGCAGATATGCCGATCATTATATAAATGTAATTTGTATATTTTATAAAAAAAATTCTGAATTATTCGATTTAATTATATTCTCCCCATACGTATAATATAATTACTGCTTTATTCTTCATTCACCTTATTTCGCATTGTTTGAACATAATGCTATTACATTGATTATATATATGTATGTATATACATATAAATGAGGCCCATTTTGAGTGGACGTGTGAAGGTATTAAATTGTACCTACTTTTTTTTACCTTTATATCATTGGCCCATTTGAGCCTTACGTTATCACAATTAAACAAAAAGAGAATAAGATATTTTCTCTAAATACAAAACATTACCACATGAATTTTATTATTTTTGGGAATTGCATTTACACTTTTCATTATTTTGTTCATACAAGAACAAGTGTATATACACATTAACATAATATAGGTCAAATTAGTGAAATAATTTAGAATCCACCTAATTATGTGCAATGTAATTAAATGTGATAAAGGGTTATATAACCAAATCAATCAAAGGATCTCTTAAGACATACCCCAAAAAAAGAATAATTTGAGTTGCACACAGCCAGCCAGCCTTATCCGACATACAGAAAAGGAAAGAAAGACATACTCCGTACATACATACGTACGTCCGTACGTACATACATACGTACGAAGGTACGTAGAAAAAGAGAGATCTGTCTAAGACGAAGTTCGCCATTCGAGCTCCACCTGTATCCTTCCGTTCTTCGAGTCGATCAAATGGAACTTCTCGTTTATACGTTTGTTGTGTACAACGTCCGCTAGTTGAATATCGACGTAGCCCAATGATTCCTGGTAATTCAGGTTGTTCAATTACATATTATTCGAATGAAAGACTCGAAACAAGAGATGATTTGATTCTACAAACTATTTATAGATTCATATTTACATAAAAATTAACTATAATTAAATGCTACAAGACTTCTAAAACCACGGTTTTTTCTGCTATTTTTGGGTAATTCGGGTAGAAGGCTTATACTCTCAAAACGCCAAAATGAAAAAGTTTTTTTTTTTTTTAAGTTTTATGTTGTTCGGGTTATTCTGAACCCGGACCGAAAACATTCGGGTTCAATTCGGGTCCAATTTTTTCAAACCCGTAGAACCCGAAACGAACTGAAACCCAAGGAACCCGAACCGAAACCCGGATTGTCCCAAAAGATTTACGGGTCGATCCGATTCAAGTGGGTCCGGATTACTCGAATTACCGACCCCTCAAAACTAAACTATGTATGAGTAATAAAGGAATCATGAATTAAGAAAGTACCTTTGGATGCAAAAGACCAATCCTTGTGGATGTGCTGAGAACTTCAATGTGCATTTTGTCACGAACCGGAGGCTCTTCCAGCATGAACGTAAACTCCTCTTCCCACCTCGGGTCTCGATTCTTCTTCACTTGCTGGTACACACATACATACATACATACATACATACATACATGACAATCTCATTTGCCTTAACACAATCTAAATCCAATCGAGCAAATACATTACCTTAGTTCTCTTCTCTTCGCCTCTAAAAAAGATCCGAACGTAAGGATTAGTATGGTGTTTTCCTTCAACGTCCTGAGCTTCATGAACGATCACGACGAGTAGACCTCCAGAAGCTGGAGTGCCTTCTGGAGCTTTCTGTACAGTCTGTGTCTCTTCGAATCCTTTAGGCATTTCATCCTCAGTGAAGGGCTTATAAAAGAGTTCAACCTCTAACTGCCCTCGAGACTTCTCTGTCTCACCACTCTGCGTTTCTTGGCTCGACGTCAATGTCTTACACAGATCCAATTTGAATGTTTTTGGTTCTTCAGGTGTCAAATCTTTCAATGGTAATACATTCATACCCATCTTGTCATGTTTCCCCACCTTCAAGCAAACGAGAGATCAATCGAATGAGAGACCTTCTCGAGCAAGAGAAAGAGATCGATCGAATGAGAGACCTTCTCGAGAAAGAGAAGAGATCAATCGAATGAGATCTTCTCGAGAGAGAGAAGAGATCAATCGAATGAGACCTTCCCGAGAAAGAGAAGAGATCAATCGAATGAGACCTTCTCGAGAAAGAGAAGAGATCAATCGAATGAGACCTTCTCGAGAAAGAGAAGAGATCAATCGAATGAGAGACCTTCTCGAGAAAGAGAAGAGATCAATCGAATGAGATCTTCTCGAGAAAGAGAAGAGAGTAATCGAATGAGATCTTCATAAGAAAGAGAAGAGAGTAATCGAATGAGATCTTCTCGAGAAAGAGAAGAGATCAATCGAATGAGATCTTCTCGAGAAAGAGAAGAGATCAATCGAATGAGATCATCTCGAGAAGAGAGGACACCATTGATGAAGCCTTTACCTGTTCCCAATCGTACACATTAAACTCGAGAATCTGAGTCTGAGGATCTCTAACTGAGAATTTAAACTCCTCGTTCCATTCAGGATTCAAGTTCTTATGTTTCACAGTTGTTTTCTTCGACGGAATCTTATCATCAGAAAGCTTAATCTTCACATACGGATCTGATGCGCCCAAAAGATCTTTCTTTCTCAACCCTATAGCTCTCACGACCTTCACATGGAGAATCCCAATGGGTCTTCTATATGCTCTGTATGTAATGAATCAAGATTGTTAAATCACGACGACCCATTGGGATTGAACATGAAAGATTCATACATTGGGATTGAACATGAATGATTCATACTTTGCCGGGTCAAGAATTGGAACCACAAGGGTCTTAGGCCATAGATACATGTTCGCCACTTGATCTTTGATTTGCTCCTGACATTAAGAACCAGAACAAACCAAACCGGTTCTAATTTCATTGTCTGATTAAGACTGAGTGTGACAGTTCATTTATGGTAAATCCATACAAAACCTGGACAAATCTGTAAAGGCCAGGGATTGACATAAGATCAGCTCCACCGAGTTTAAGTCCAAAATCAACATGCGGCTGCAGAGCAAATCCATCAAATCGAGAAAGCAAAAGCAAAAATCATTCATGTGATCATTGATCTCATAAATATAAACCTACCTTTTCCATGAGAGACACAAATATATTGGCAAAACAAGGAAAACTCGGGACTAACGGCTTAAGAGTGATACGAGGCTCTGCAAAAACTTGTAGATCCACCACCTAAAAGGGTTTCCTCGGAAAAAACATAAACACACAAGAATCTTAAAAGATACGAAAAAGATTCACACTTTATGTTTGTTTTCGCATGGCATTGCTGGATATATTATTACCTGAACCGTTGCCTTCAACCCGTATGCCCTGACAGCAACCGTAACGTTAGGATTTGCAGCCCATTTAATGCAAGGTTCCATAATCAACTCCTTCTCTTCTGTCACATAAACTTTCATTCCTAAAAAATGGTAAAAAAAAAGATACTCGTAAGTAAATTGTAAATCTCTGGAGTCGATTAAACTGTAAAGAAAAGTATTTTAAAAGGCAAAACCATTGATTTGAGGTCTACCTTGAAATGTTGGAGGTAAAGAACCTAAAGTAAGTGTTTCAAATTCAACAGAATCAATTTTGTATTTGGGTATTTGCTCCTCGATTATTGGCTTTGCTATATTTTTCACAGTCTTACAAATGGCCTGTTCATAAATATAAAATCAAGAATAAAAAAGAAAGAATTATCAACACAAAATCAGAGTAAGTAAAGATTTTAAACCTTGTCGAGATAAGGCCACATGTACTCTATGAACCTGTTTAACCAATCAACCTGGTTCAATTAAAAAAAAAAAAGTTAACCTTGAGATAAAAGATTAAAAGGGAATAGAGTGAAATGTGTATATTATCACATACACGATCAAAATCTGGATTTTTCACCCATAGTGGTATCTCTGGAAGCATCCGTTGCATTGCCTTTGGGTCTTGTTCAGTTATGGGCCGAATTTCAGGATCCTAAAGTTGTAAAATTTACAAAACTTATCTAAATGAAACAATGAATCAAGCCAATTTAACAGACAAGACAGTTGAGAAAGTGTCCTAAATCATTGTTTTACTTCTTAAGCTTTGCATTGTTCAAAAGAATTGAAAAGCCTATTTCATACAGACAAGGCAGAACATGTATCCATTACAAATGCTATACCTAAATCAACTGAGAGTGTCCGAAAACGATTGTTGTCAATAGAAGTAAGAGACAAAGGCAGACATAAACTGGTCGATGTGGGAATTTCGAAACCAACCTTGACATCGCTAGGCTGCAAGTAGATGAAAAGAAAATACCCAATTACAAGCCCTAGAGAAATTCCAACTCCAAATCCGCAAAACCCTAATATAGTACTGAAGAACCCCATCGAATTTCCTCAGCTACGGTCCCAGATCAGCAATATTCTCTCTCCTGCGCCCAACAAAAACGGTTGATGATCACCAATCTTGTTTAAAACCTCACCTGAAAACTCGACAAGACAGTAATAATCCTTAACAGATGGGTCTGTAAGTCAAAAGTTTGTCGTCCCCACGAACCGATCTCTCCTGACGCTTCGGATTGCTACTTCCGACAAGTGGAAAATGTTTGACTTGAACAAGATTGTGAGATTTTACGAGTATTGACGGAGATCCATGGACGTGGAATTGATGGAGACGAACAGGTGTCAAAGAGAATCGTGAAGCGCAGAAGATATACGCAAAGTGTGCTTAAGACAGAGAAAGGTTGATGTTTATTTTTAATTATCCGAAAATCTCTGCTTAATTATTTTAGTAAAACCTTGTCTTAATCTCGTCTTTTCGGAAACAAATCACTTTCGCTTCAGATTGGTTCATTTTTTTATTATTGGCTTAATATTTTTTATAATTCTTTATTCTACCACACAACTTTCTGTTTCACAATTATAGCCCACTACTATTTATGTAGCAATGAAACGTATTCATGATTCCCTTTATTTTGAATTTCTTAAGATTTTAATACGAGGAAAACGTACATATTTTGGAATATAAACGGTTTTATTCGATTTGTAATTCGGAGTAGTAATCTCCATCTGAAACTAATGGGGTCATAAATGAAAACAATCCATAATTGTGGGCGGGTAAGCATGAAACACGATTTTTGTCTTTTTTGGGCACTGGACCTGGGAAAATGGGCCCATTAACAGAAAGAGGAGCCCATGCAATTAACCACGTGTCATATTCTTAATGGATAACACACCTATCAACGCCTTAAAAGATAAATATCGACGGCGTGGATTTAATCTAGTTGATGGTGCAGGAGGGAGTGAAAGCATCTGATTCTTGCTCTCTTGAATGGACAAAATAGAGACGCAAGATCAATAAATATGCCGACATTGTGATGAAATGACTAACCCTCGCACGTGAGATTTCCCAAATGGATTCTGTATTGGGTTGGGCCGGCCCAATTTGAATTCCATTTATGTGATGGTTCCAATTATTTGGGTCCATTTATCCTCTATTGATTGTAGATAATATACGTAGATGTGTATTTTTTTTTAAATATGATTTTTTATATCAAAATAGTTTAGACACATGGTAAATAATAAAAATTGTTAGATATTTCGACAAAATATCTGTGGCACTTAATAATCTTACCAAAAGCATAAAAAATTGTTAGATATTTAAAGATTACATGATTTAAGAAAAAAGGAAGGATTTTTTCGAGTGAAATAAATAAATAAATAAATAAATAAAGGAAACACGTAGCGCATCCCGCGTCAATATTTGCAAAAGCCGGTAGTAAAAAAAAGAAAAAAATAAAGAAAAGAAAAAACGATATCGTATTCACTTCCATATATCGTGAAGAGCCAGCCCCCTCTCTTTCTCCCACCTCTTTATTCCCACTCGATTAGGGTTTTCTGATCTTGTGTGTGCTGTACATCGTTCGTCTCCAATTTGTTCTGGACTCTGCTGTTCGTAACTTCTTCCAATCTTGGGGTGCTGGATTAGTTAGGCTCAGGTTCGTTTTCTAGTTTCTGAAGGCGTTCTTTTTTTGGCGGTGTTCTTGGTCGGTGGAGCTGTGCGATTCCGCTGGAAATTAGGGTTTCTGGATTTTGGGCGAGGATTTCTCCGTCCTTGCGTGTGATTTGGGAAGGAATTGGGTAACTTTTCTTTGTGGGTGGAAGAATCCGTATCGCGTCTGAGATGCGAGTGAGTGTGCGATCAGAATCTGTCTGATCGAGCCAATCCCACTCTTGGGGTTCCTTCCTTTGTATGGAAACTCGGAGCCGCAAGCGGGCGGAGGCCTCCTCAACTGCCCCCTCTTCTTCTTCATCGCCGTCCGGTCCCACCACCCGCAGCAAACGCGCTCGTCTCTCGTCTTCCGCATCTTCCTCCGCCGCCTTAACCACCGCAAGCACCCGCTCTCGTTCTTCCCGCACCGCTGTTACTGCCTCAGCTCCAATGGACACCTCCACTGAGTCGTCTGGATATCGCCGAGGAGGCAGAGGTAATAGGGGTAATGATAATAGCAGCTCCGATAAGGGAAAGGAGAAGGAGCATGACATTAGGATTAGGGATAGGGATAGAGATAGAGGGAGAGGTAGGAATGTTGTCGAGTACGATATCATGGGTTCTGGTGGTAGGAATGTTGTCGAGGACGATGACAATGATAGTGAAGATGGCAATGGGGGATTTATGCATCCGAACATGAGTAGTGCTTTTCAAGGGTTCTTGAGGAAGCTTGGAGCTGGACTAGATGACTTGCTTCCATCATCCGGTATTGTATCGGCTTCCTCTTCCCACTTGAACGGGAGGCTGAAGAAAATACTCTCTGGCCTGCGTGCTGATGGAGAAGAAGGGAAGCAGGTCGAAGCTCTGACCCAGCTTGGCGTTATGCTATCCATTGGAACTGAAGACTCCCTAAGCACGTTCTCCGTGGATTCCTTTGTGCCTGTTCTTGTTGGTCTGCTTAACCATGAGAGCAATCCCGATATCATGCTTCTTGCAGCGAGGGCTCTTACTCATCTATGTGACGTCTTGCCCTCATCTTGTGCTGCAGTTGTGCATTACGGCGCTGTGTCGTGCTTTGTTGCCAGGTTGCTCACTATAGAATACATGGACTTAGCTGAACAGGTTGGTTTTCTTCGCATAAATTCAGTTCTTTCTTTATGTTAGGATGCTATTTGGAAATCAAAATATGTAATTTCTGGTGGGTTTGTGTGCCTGAATTTTGTTTGTATTTTGGATGTGTTCACAGTCTTTGCAGGCACTCAAGAAGATATCTCAAGAGCATCCTACTGCCTGTTTGCGGGCTGGTGCTCTCATGGCAGTGCTCTCATATCTGGATTTCTTCTCCACTGGAGTTCAGGTTAATAAATTTTAAATTTGTTCTATTTTAAATGACTAACATGGGCAATCAGTACTTATATACCTGAGAACCTGTATCTAATTTGCATTTTATTCTTGACTCTTTTGTAGCGTGTAGCACTGTCTACTGCTGCAAACATGTGTAAGAAGCTTCCGTCCGATGCGGCTGATTATGTTATGGAAGCCGTACCATTGTTGACAAACCTGCTTCAGTATCATGATGCAAATGTAAATGATGTTTTGTGGCTATCTCAATTGGATTAGGGATTTGCACCTTTGCTTAGATTCTTATGACTTTCATTCAAATGATGGCAGGTGTTGGAATATGCTTCTATTTGCCTTACACGGATTGCTGAATCATTTGCATCATATCCTGATAAATTAGATGAATTATGCAATTATGGGTTGGTGGCTCAAGCTGCTTCTCTTATCTCCACTAGCAACTCAGGAGGTGGGCAAGCATCTCTTAGCGTGCCAACGTACACAGTAAGTATAATGTTTTTTTCCCTCTTATTTTTAGTTGAAGGTAAAATTTTAACAAATAACACGTGCAGGGCTTAATACGATTACTTTCTACTTGTGCGAGTGGATCGCATCTTGGAGCCAAAACATTGCTTCTTCTTGGTATTAGTGGAATTCTCAAGGATATTCTGGCTGGTTCTGGTGTCACTGCTAATGTATCTGTCTCCCCAGCATTGAGTAGACCCGCTGACCAGGTACGGATTTTGCTCCATGCCTTGCTTATAGATTACAGGTTGATGTGGGGCTTACATGGATGCCTAGTCCGTTTAGAAGAAACTAAAACAAAATTTATGTTTCTTCAATTTGCTTTGTTTAGTTCTTTTTGTTATCAGCCCATGATTCTCTCGAGCTTAAAATTTATCTGGAGCACTGCACTCATGATGTAATTCTTTCAAAACTTTTTAAAAGTCTTAACTTATGATTATGTTGGTTAGATTTTCGAGATAGTTAACATGGCGAATGAGCTCCTTCCTTCATTGCCGCTCGGTGTTATCTCCCTCCCAGCTAGCTCGAATGTTTTCGTGAAAGGTTCGGCGGTCAAAAGATCTCCAGCAGCTTCAGGAAAACAAGAGGATATAAAAGGAAGTTCTCAAGAAACTTCACCTAGAGAGAAATTACTGGACGATCGACCAGAACTATTGCAGCAGTTTGGTATGGATCTTCTTCCAGTTCTAGTACAGGTAAATTTCGCTGCCTTCGCGAAGTCATGGTGCAAAAGGCACTTGATCTATTGCGTGCTTACAAATCTTTTTTTTCCTTTTACAGATTTATGGTTCTAGTGTCAATGGTTCTATTCGCCATAAATGCCTTTCCGTGATTGGAAAGTTGATGTACTTCAGTACTCCTGAAATGATTCAATCTCTACTTGGTGTTACAAATATATCTAGGTATGCTGCTTGATGAACTCAGTTATGTTTGCTTCTGACTTATAATTGCTTTTGCTTAATTTTTTTTTATTTTTCATTTTCCTTGTTGTAGCTTCTTGGCTGGCGTGTTGGCATGGAAAGATCCACAAGTGTTGGTTCCTGCCCTCCAAATTGCTGAGATTTTGATGGAAAAGCTTCCTGAAACTTTCTCCAAAATGTTCGTTAGGGAGGGGGTTGTTCATGCTGTTGATCAACTTGTCTCGGTTGGGAAACCAAATTCTCAGGCTTTTCCAGTTGACAAAGATAATGATTGTGTTCCTGGATCTGCACGATCTAGGCGCTACCGGCGGCGGAATAGCAATGCTAATCCTGATGGAAATTCATCTGAAGAGCCGAAGAATTCTGCTTCCATGAACGTAGGTGCATCCCACAATTTGATGGAAACCCCTTCTGCAAGCTTCATGCTGAGGGAAACGGTTAGCTCATGTGCTAGGGCATTCAAAGATAAGTACTTCTCATCTGATGGAGGAGATCTCGAAGTTGGAGTTACGGATGATCTTTTGCATTTGAAAAATCTTTGCATGAAGCTGACTGCTGGTATAGATGATCAAAAGGTGAAAGCAAAGGGAAAATCTAAAGCTGCTGCGCCATGCCTTGGTGATTTTTCTGCCGGCAAGGAAGAATACTTGGTTGGTGTTATTTCTGAGATTCTTGGGGAACTAAGCAAAGGTGATGGTGTGTCTACTTTTGAGTTTATCGGAAGTGGCGTCGTTGCAGCATTCCTCAATTATTTTTCCTGTGGATATTTTTCCAAGGAGAAGATCTCAGAAGCTAATTTGTCTAAACTTCGCCAAGAAGGGCTTAGAAGGTTCAAGGCTTTCCTAGAAGTTGCACTTCCTTTCAATGCTGATGAGGGAAAGGTGCCCCCAATGACCATTTTGGTTCAGAAGCTTCAGAATGCTTTATCTTCGTTGGAGCGTTTCCCAGTAGTGCTTAGCCATCCTGGGAGTGCCCGCCTCTCCTCCGGCTTGAGCGCATTGACGCACCCTTTAAAATTGCGATTATGTCGTGCCCAAGGAGAGAAATCTTTGCGTGATTATTCGTCCAATATTGTGCTTATAGATCCATTGGCAAGCATAGCAGCCGTTGAAGAATTTCTTTGGCCCCGAGTGCAGCGAGGTGAATCAGGTCTAAAGCCAGCTGTGGCTGTTGGAAATTCTGAGTTAGGGACAGTGCCTAGTGGTGCTGGTGTTTCATCACCATCTTTTTCTACTCCAGCTTCCACCACTCATCGCCATTCTTCTAGATCTAGATCAGCAATAAACATAGGTGATACCCCAAAAAAGGAACTACTGAATGAGAAAGGGGCCAGCTCATCTAAAGGAAAGGGTAAAGCTGTTTTGAAGTCTGCTCAAGAAGATCCACGAGGACCTCAAACGAGAAGTGGCTCTCGAAGGAGAGCTGTACTTGACAAAGATACACAAATGAAACCCGTTAGTGGAGACTCCAGTTCTGAGGTACGCTTTTGCATGAGTGGTGTTTGTCTTTCAGTGTGTAGTTTATTCAGCTTTGACTTGATTTGGAGTGCACATTGTTATTTAGATGTACTTAATAGTTGATTGGGGTTGCTTCTATGAGCACTGCTCATTTATACTGATGAGGATAGAGATCTTGGTCATTTGTTGTTGGTATCGGTAATGAAATTTGGCTGTAGATGGTGGTGGTGGGCCTACTTTATAACTAAAACTAGTGGTTTTTTAGAGTGCTTTAGTTTTGGTAGTTATAACTCTTGCTAACTTTGGCTTATACTTATCACTTGTGTTACTAAATGTTGTTGGAATGATCTCATTGTCACATCTACGTGTATACTTCTTGATAGGATGAGGAATTGGATATATCTCCTGTAGATATTGATGATGCATTGGTGATTGAAGAGGATGATATCTCTGATGATGAAGATGATGATCAAGAAGATGTAAGTTTTCCTTTGTGTTATGGCAACCATTTACACTCTGTTGTGTTGTTATTCTGCTGGCACAAGGTTAATTGTTAGCTGTATGAACGAATTAGCATCATATCCACTATTTTTCAGTTGCAGGTTAGCGATATGGCAGATACGAATCTGTATTTTCTGTTTAGTTGTACCCTTTTAAGCATAGATTTTTCTTTTGCAGGTTCTTGATGATAGCCTTCCACATCATATCCGCAGCACGCCTGATAAAGTGCATGATGTGAAATTGGGGGACTCGATTGATGATGATAGTGAATACCCCATAGTCCATGATGGTCGAATGGTACCAACTCCAGGTGCCACCAGTGGAGCAGTCGCAGCAAGGGGTTCTGATTCGACTGATGCTGGGGCTGGGAATTCTTATGGTTCTAGGGCTGCCCTCTCTTTTGCTGCTGCTGCAATGGCTGGACTTGGATCTGCCAATGGTAGAGGTATTAGGGGGAGTAGAGATCGACATGGACTGTTTTTGGATCTGCTATGTCGTAGTTCTGATGAGCCCCCTAAGCTGTTTTTTACCTCTGGAGGAAAGCAACTTGGCAGGCATTTGACAATTTATCAGGCTGTTCAACGACAACTTATGCTGGATGAAGATGACGATGAGAGGTTTGGTGGCAGCGATTTCATCTCAAGTGATGGATGCAGATATAATGATATTTACACCATTATGTACCAGAGGGTGGACAACAATGTGGATCGGTTGTCAGTTGGCGGAGCAAGTTCTACGACCCCATCAAAATCGACTAAATCTGCCACCGGTCTGAGCTCTGATTCTCAGACATATAGGGCATCTCTTCTGGATAGTATCTTGCAAGGAGAACTTCCATGTGATCTTGAGAAGTCAAATTCTACGTATAATATATTGGCGCTATTGCGTGTCTTGGAGGGTTTAAATCAGCTTGCTCCTCGTTTAAGAGCCCAAATAATGTCTGATCATTTTGCAGAGGGTAAAATCACAAATCTTGATGAGTTGATTATGGCTGGTGCTAAGGTTCCTTCTGAAGAATTCGTAAACAGTAAACTTACCCCCAAATTAGCCAGACAAGTTCAAGATGCACTTGCTTTGTGCAGTGGGAGTCTCCCCTCTTGGTGTTACCAGCTGACTCGAGCATGTCCATTCTTGTTTCCTTTTGAGACCCGAAGACAGTATTTCTACTCCACTGCTTTTGGATTATCTCGAGCATTGTATCGTCTGCAACAGCAACAAGGTGCTGATGGTAGTGGGTCTACGAATGAAAGAGAGATGAGGATAGGGAGATTGCAGCGTCAGAAAGTCCGTGTATCCCGAAATAGGATTTTGGATTCTGCTGCAAAAGTTATGGAGATGTATTCTAGTCAGAAGGCTGTGCTTGAAGTAGAGTATTTTGGTGAAGTCGGCACTGGTTTGGGTCCTACGCTTGAGTTTTACACACTCCTGAGCCATGATTTGCAAAAGATTTCTCTTGGGATGTGGAGATCAAATTCTGGAAACAAGAGTCCCGTGCAAACAGGTGGAGATGTAGGTAAGAATGACAAATCCTCTGCAGCTACTGGGGGAGATATAGTTGAAGCACCTCTCGGGTTGTTTCCTCAGCCTTGGGCTCCAAATGCGGATGCTTCTGAAGGCAGTCAGTTACATAAAGTAATGGAGTATTTCCGGCTTTTAGGGCGTGTAATGGCTAAAGCCCTTCAAGATGGTCGACTATTGGACCTGCCGTTGTCTACAGCATTTTATAAGCTTGTCCTTGGCCAAGTGAGTTTTTGGTTATCAGTAGGTTTGGTGTTATGTCTTTT
Source organism: Gynandropsis gynandra (assembly GCA_036759665.1). Taxonomy (NCBI): domain Eukaryota; kingdom Viridiplantae; phylum Streptophyta; class Magnoliopsida; order Brassicales; family Cleomaceae; genus Gynandropsis; species Gynandropsis gynandra. The sequence continues at coordinate 42,935,778 of CM071868.1, forward strand.
GGCATTTACTCGATCTTGAGGGAATAATATCGATATCTTCACCTTATGCAGGAGCTTGATTTGCATGACATCGCCTCATTTGATGCTGAACTAGGCAAGACTTTGCGAGAACTGTATGTCCTTGTAGGCCGAAAACACTATTTGGAATCAGAAGGTGGTGACAATCGCAGTGCGGATTCTGAGTTACATTTCCGAGGATGCCGAATAGAAGACCTCTGCTTGGACTTCACATTACCTGGTTATCCTAATTACACCTTAAAACCAGGAGATGAAACCGTATGAAGTCTTTGCTTGCAATTTTTTCACTTCTTTCCTGTAAACAAATACATACTCCTGATGTATATCCTTTTGTTGCTTTGCTTGCCAGGTTGATGCTAATAGTCTTGAGGAATATATATCTCTGGTTGTTGATGCAACAGTTAAGACGGGAATTACTCGACAGATGGAAGCTTTTAGATCTGGCTTCAATCAGGTTTGCTGTTTTGACAATGACTTCTCGATCGGTTGCCCGTTGGCATGTCTTTGTTTTATGAACATTTTGGGATTCTGCTGACAGGTGTTTGACGTCACATCTCTGCAAATATTCACACCATTCGAATTGGATTACTTGCTGTGTGGTCGAAGAGAGCTGTGGGAGGTAAAACTTGTAACTTTCCAATGTGTTCCACTAAAAATGTGTTATGCTTCTCAACTCTTTTTTTTTCTTTTTCTGTTTTGCAGGCTGAAACATTGGCTGAACATATCAAATTTGATCACGGTTATACAGCCAAGAGTCCCCCAATAATTAATGTGAGAGCCTCTTTGAGAACTATTTTCCTTTCTTTCTTTCTTTAGTTTGGTACCGTCACTGTGAGATTCTGATCCACCACCCCACCTGGTGTAGTTATTGGAAATCATGGGGGAATTTACAGCAGAGCAGCAAAGGGCTTTCTGCCAATTTGTTACTGGAGCTCCCAGGCTGCCTCCTGGTGGCTTGGCTGTTCTCAATCCTAAACTCACTATTGTCAGAAAGGTAAAGCCATTTAGTAGTAATCTTTTGATTTGGTAAATGAAGAGAATGGTTTGATTTGGTGTGTGTGTGTGTGTCTTGGTGGTGCAGCACTCGTCCACAGCAACTGCAGCATCCAACGGAGCATCAGAGTCAGCGGATGAAGACTTGCCAAGTGTCATGACTTGCGTCAACTACCTTAAGCTCCCTCCTTACTCTACTAAGGTTCGTACGGACCTGTCTGAACCTTAACATCTTCTTATATAATGTTTGGGATGAGACTAGGAGCATTGAGCCTTTCTATTTCTGGTTGAAAACAGGAAATCATGTTCAAGAAACTTCTTTATGCCATCAACGAAGGGCAAGGATCGTTTGACTTGTCATGATTCTCCTCCAAGTGGAATGGTCTTTTTCATTTTCTGTTTTTTCTTTCCTTTTTTTTTAATATTGCTATTTCCTCTACTGTACATACATGATGGATAATAGGTCTTCGTTGAATTTCATTCTCGTCTTGCACATTTCTCTCTTTCTATATATATATATATATATATTGCATGACGAGGGCTTCTTTCAGAATATAAAATAAACAAGGCCACGTGCATATAACGAACAAACAGAGTGTAGCCAATACAACACACAATGATGAAATGGTATATATAGAACTCTCACATGATGACACAGGCGGTGGGATTCTCGTCACTGAAGGCGGTGGTGTAACGGACCTCAGTGGAGCTGGCTCGAGCCAGCTGTGAGACACCAGGGTCGTCTGTCCTCCTCACGTACCCCGCTGGAGCCTTCTTGTCGTAGACTCCAGGGGCGTAAGGGTGGGCCACGACGTCGTAGGGGACATAGGGCCACAGCTCCACCTTCTTGCCGGTGCGATGAGCCATACGAGCCACGACCTTGTTGGGTTCCACATAGCCCACCACAGTGACCTTGTTTGCCTTTGGCTCCACCGTGACGGACGACACTCCCTTCATTCCTTCCACCGACCTCCTCACCTTCCTCTCGCATCCTTCGCAGTCTATCTTCACTTTTATCTCCACCGTCTGTCCAAACACACTCATTTCAATCTGACATATATATATATATATATATATATATAGGAGACAAATAGAACTTTTCGAATGTATCTTTTGTTCCAGAGAAAGTACCGAAAGTACTTCAAAGCATTTGTATGGTAATAATTGAATAAAATCTTCAGCTCTCACTGAGCTCTAACACAAAGTATGACAGGAATCTAAATGAGCGTTAAGGAAATAATTGAAAGGTGTCACCTTTCGAAGTCACTTCTGTACAAGATCTACTCAACTCAATCCAAATCCAATTCCAAATCTAATTGGGTTTACCTGTAACTGCTTGCGCTTCTTAATCTTCGAGCTACCATGAGAACAATCAAACATATCGGAGAGATGATCAAGAACACCCATTTCTTTATATCAGATCTTGAAGGCAAATTCTTCCAAATGAAAACAAAAAAAAAAGTAGGAGAGGAAGAAAGAACAAAGTGGGAAAAAAGATGAGATTAATGATGGAACGATACGAAAAACAACTTCTTTTTTTTCTATTTGGCTTGATTTTATTATATTGGGACATGGGTCAGCTTGGATTTTTTTTTTTTTTATCTCTGTCTTGGAAAATCGAGTTATTGTTTGTTTTTTTTTTGGATAAAGATCCATCAAAGTCACACCGACGGACCGACCTTTCGTTATGTCGGACTCATTCCAACAGTTACCTGTTTGGAATCTAATTGGGCCTTTACAGCCCAATAAAGTTGGAAACAATATGGGCCTATTTGAAAACAGTACATTAATATGCAATTAATTGAATGGTTAAATTGCAATTTGAGATTACTTAATGTGAAACTTATTCCGTCATTAGCTGTTCGATTTGATGTTCATTTGAATAGCCCCTTCTTCTCCCTCATCTCCGATTTCTTCTCCAACTCTGATTCATCCTTAAGGTATTTTTTTTTTGTTTCTTACAAACTCTGACTCTGTTTCTATCTTTTTTTAGTTTAAAGATTTGTCCTTTTTCACTCTTACCGTCGAATCGATCCAACTCGTAGTCTTCGTATGTGTTTGATTGAGATGGGTTCGTATCTGTATGACTCCTTTATGCTGTGCGATTAAAAAAATGCCCTCTTTTCCCCTTACTCTGTGTGTAGGGTTTAGGAAGTGAAGTCTCTCTTATGGCTAACAAGGTGAAACCCAGACCGGAGAAGTTGTCTGTGTACCTTTACATTCCCAATATCGTTGGTGGGTCTTCCCAATATTGTTTCTTTACTTGAAAGATGTCATCTTTTAGATATTTATTCATCAAATGGTTTGGTTTTAATGTTATGGGTCCAATCCAAATTGAAGGGTACATGAGAGTTCTATTGAACTGTGTTGCCTTTGCTGTGTGCTTTTCAAACAAGACACTTTTCTCGTTACTGTATTTCTTCAGGTGAGAGCTCTGTCCTTTAGAATCTCTTTATGGTTCTGAATGATTCTTAAAATGGCATTATTTTAAATCCAATTTCATGTTTCAGCTTTTGTTGTGATGCTGTTGATGGATGGTGCGCTCGTAAATTCAACCAAGGTTTCAGAATGATCTCTTTATTGTTTTGAGTTTGAACGTAGATGGAAAATCTGTTATTATTACAATGGAACTCAGATAGGTCAATCTTGTTTCTTCAGTTTCCACATTTGGAGCTGTTCTGGACATGGTGACAGATAGGTGAATCTTCTTCTATACACACATATATATATATATAGAGAGAGAGAGGATAAAACTACTTAAAATTGAATTACAGAGCATAACATTTTCATGGTATTCTTACAGAGTTAGCACAGCCTGTCTACTTGTGATTCTCTCCCAGGTTTACAGGTAACTGTTGGAAGTAATTAAAGTTTTACTGGAAAGTAATTAAATTTTTACTGATTTGGGTTTCTCCATATCAAACAGGCCTAGCTTGGTTTTCCTTTCATTGCTGGCTTTAGATATTGCTAGTCATTGGCTGCAGATGTACAGGTACTTATTTAACGTCCTTAGACTTTGTCAAGCATTTATCTTTTAAGTATTCGTTGATTACCCGGAATTTAATACTCCATTCTCAGTACATTTCTTTCAGGAAAGACGAGTCATAAGGACGTGAAAGACAGCACGAATTGGCTTTTCAAACTCTACTATGGAAATCGCTTGTTTATGTGTTATTGTTGTGTCTCGTGTGAGGTTCTTTATATAATCCTTCTGCTCATAGCTCAGAATCAAACGGAGAATCTGATGAACGTAAGCTCTTCTTTTCTTCGTTTTTTGTTCAATCTGATTGGTAATAGAGATATGGCTTCTGAATAATTTCATCTTTCAGGTCATAGTTACTTCACTGACACACATTTCGCCACTTTCTCTTCTTCTGGCTTTGAGCTTATTTGGTTGGGCAATGAAACAGATCATCAATGTCATTCAGGTCAAAGTCTTAGCTCAGTTTCCATCCTTTAAAGGCTTCCTTTTTAGATCATTTTTGGTTCATAAATGGAGTAATCTTTTAATGGGTTTCAGATGAAAACAGCAGCGGATGTTTGCGTTGTTTACGATATGGAGAAGAAGCAGAAGATCTGAGATTTCCACGAACATGTTTTTTTGGGTATATACATACATATGAATATCATTGATTCATCATCTTTGTCTTTGATGATGTAGATAAACCCTAAATCCTTGTCTCTGTATCAAGATATTGCTGTTCTTACAGTTCTTTAGTTTGTAAACTTGGTCCCAAAGATTGAAGCTTTACCACTTTGGCATCATTACAGGTTGTGACGTCAGCGTTATCTCTTTTTTGTTAACGTAAGGTCGACAAAATTCCATCTTCAATGAACTCTAGATTCGCTTATCTCTCGCAATCACTTCACGACCGTCCGATCTTTTCCATTATCTTCCTACCGTAGAATCCTATTGGCTGAGAGTTTTTCGTTACGGTGCACCGCATCACACTGTATTGCCAAACTGAGCCCAAAAAAAAAACTGAAATTTAATTTAAACTGAGCCAAACTGTTCCTAAGCAATGCTTCGTGGTCGCACAAGGTCTGCTTTTTCAAAGCTTCTAAGCACTGCAATGGCGAAACCGATGGCCATCGAAGTGTATAATCCGAATGGAAAGTACAGAGTCGTCAGTACCAAGCCTATGCCTGGCACTCGTTGGATTAACCTCTTGATCGACCAAGACTGTCGCCTCGAGGTGACTTCTTCTTTCTTCCTGTTTCTGATCATGATGATAAGACAGGTCGTTTTACGTACAGTTCGTCTTCTATATGTGCAGATTTGCCAGCAAAAGAAGACGATTCTTTCCGTTGAAGACATCATTTCTTTGATCGGAAACAAGTGTGATGGAGTCATCGGACAGGTAGCCGAAGAGAAAAACATCATCTGGTACTGATTCAGAGATAAAGGAGTAAACTTTTGTTTTTTCTTTTTATCAGTTAACTGAAGATTGGGGTGAGACTCTGTTTGCGGCTTTGAGCAAAGCCGGAGGAAAGGCTTATAGTAATATGGCTGTCGGATATAACAACGTTGACGTTGATGCTGCCAACAAATATCGTATTGCTGTCGGTAACACTCCGGTAATAAAAATCTCCTTTTTTTTTCTTTTTTTAATTCATGGGTTTTTTATTTGATAATTGAATTAGTTCATTTCAATTATCAAATATGAATCTTGATTTCTGTCACAAAGGGAGTGCTGACTGAGACCACGGCCGAGCTAGCAGCTTCACTTTCTCTGGCCGCGGCCAGAAGGATTGTCGAAGCTGATACGTTCATGAGGGCTGGTTTATACGACGGATGGCTTCCCAATCTGTAAGATTTCTTCTGGGTCGCCATGAAAATCGTTGTTTAGTTCATTTTTGGCTCACAGTTGCTTTTGTTTGGTTGATAGATTCGTGGGGAACTTACTTAAAGGACAGACTGTTGGAGTCATTGGAGCTGGTCGTATTGGATCTGCTTATGCCAGAATGATGGTAAAACCTTTTTGACCATAACAGATTCTGTAAATCTATTATGAAATTGCTATTTCAAATTCAGGTCGAAGGGTTCAAAATGAATTTGATCTACTATGATCTCTACCAATCCACACGTCTAGAGAAGTTTGTGAGTGGTAATACGTCAAATTGTATGCAGATTTTAAAGAAGATTATGTTGAGATAAGAGCTGATTTCAGTTCATTTACAGCTTATGGAGAATTCTTGAAAGCAAACGGTGAAGAAGGTGTGACATGGAAAAGAGCTTCGTCCATGGAGGAGGTTCTACAGGAGGCTGATGTGGTAATGTCAATGCTCTGTCTCTTTCTGTCTGCCTTTTTAAAGGGTTCATGGATTTGACCTAATTACAGATAAGTCTGCATCCGGTGCTGGACAAAACAACGTACCATCTTGTCAATAAGGAGAGGCTTGCTTTGATGAAAAAGGTGATTGATTTTCATCTCAATCGTCCAACAAAAGTGTTCGTCCGTCCACTCTCTTCCTTCTTTCTAATGGGTTTCGTTTTGTTTTCAGGAAGCAATCCTTGTGAACTGCAGCAGAGGTCCGGTGATCGATGAAGCAGCTCTGGTCGACCACCTGAAACAAAACCCTATGTTCCGAGTTGGTCTTGATGTGTTCGAGGTAAGTAAATGGTTGATTAACTCAGGCCGCCGTCCACAAAAACAAAACCAAAAGTCTTATGGTATTTGTTTCAGGAAGAGCCATTCATGAAACCAGGGTTAGCTGAAATGAAGAACGCCATTGTTGTGCCTCACATTGCTTCTGCATCAAAGGTCACAATCACTTTTCTAACGATTGAATCCAACGTTTCGGTCTGGAAACTGATTTTTAACTACTTGATGACAGTGGACTCGTGAAGGAATGGCTACCCTCACCGCTCTCAACGTCCTGGTAAGACATTTTCCGGCGACTTGTCAGACTTTATGAAATATTGAATCAAAGGAATGAATTTTTTTCCGGCGAAAAAACAGGGAGGGATAAAAGGGTATCCGATATGGGGAGATCCGAACAGAGTGGATCCATTCTTGAACGAAAACACTCAGCCACCTGCAGCCTGTCCCAGCATCGTCAACTCTAAAGCTTTAGGTTCTCCTCCTTTCCCTTTTATTTATTGCATTTGTATTTGTATGTATCTAATATTGATATACGATATCTTGTCTCACATCGTGTTAATATGGGTTTAAACCTACCTAATCCCAAAAACTAGTTCAAGAGTTTAGGGTTGTCCAATACCATATATATGAGTTCAAAGTTCATATTCTAATCGATGTGGGATAACTTATCATAACACATCAATTAGATATGAACTTAAGACTCACATAGATTAGGATATAAATTTATCATAACTCTTAATTTAGCTTTTGGTATTAGTTAGGCTCAATCTCATATTTGACATGGTATCATACACCAGTTTGTCCTTATTTGAATATATCGATATTGAACTCTCGATTGCGATGTCCACACTCCAGGACATCGGCTTAACATGAACTTTATATATATTGTACTAAGCAACCATAAATTCTTGATCTAGTTTTTGAGATTAGTTAGACTTAGGAGTGTCAAAATCGGTCTGAGCCCGCGGGCCACCCGAAGCCCGCCCGAAAATAAGCGGGCTCGGGCCGTTAAATTCAAAGTCCGAATGAAACCGGGCATTCGGGCTCGGGCCTATTCAAAAGCTCGTAATCTTACAGCTCGATCCGTCGGGTTTCGGGCCGGGCTTCGGACCGCCCGAATTTATTTAGGGTTTTCCTTTACCCCTCCCTTCCTTCTTTCTTTCGTTCCTCCCTCCAGCTTCATTCAACTTTACCTCCTCCCTCCCTCCCCAGCTTACGACCGGCTCCCTCCCCGCGTCTTCCCGTTGTCTCCGTGTTACCAATGCCCTCCTCCCTTCGGTGCCCTTCTCCCGTCACTTGTTAACTTCTTCATTGTCTGGTTCGGTCTTCGGTTAGCTTCTTCGGGTCTTCTCTGGGTAGCTTCTTTGTCGTCTTATTCGGTCTTCTCTGTTTAGCTTCTTCGTCGTCTGGTTTGGTCTTCGGTCTCGGACTCTCGGTCTTGGTCTTCGTCTTCCAATCTCGGTTTCATTTCCAATGCCCTCTTTTCAGTCTTCGTCTTCTAGAGGGCCCGTTTGTGCATCCTCCTTTCATCATCCAGAAAAGGTAAAATTAGGTTTCGTCTTCGTCTTCTCGGTTTATTCGGTCTCCTTTCAGTTTCTTACTCTCGGTCTAGTGCCCTCCCTTCGGTGATTGTCTTCCAGAGTGCCCGTTCATGCGTTAGCCCGTGGGCCACCCGAAGCCCGACTGAAGCCGGGCCGTGGGCCATATATTTCCGACTCGTTTTATCGATGTTGGGCCGCCGATTGGGATGTCCACGCTCGAGGTTCGAGCTGGATGTGATAGATATTATTATGATAAGTTGTGCCACATCGGCTAAGACATGAATTTTAGACTCATATATATATGGTATTGAGTAACCATAAACTCTTGAATTAGTTTTTGGAATTAGTTAGCCCAATGCTATATTTGACAACTTTGGATTTGGTCTAATTTAATTACAAAAAAATAGTTCAGAGTTTAGAGTATTATCCAATATTATGTTAACCGATTTGGTATAACACAACATAACAGTGGACATCATAATTGATGGTCCAACATCGGTATATTCAAATTAAAACGAACCAGATTCCGATACTATGTAAAATATAGACTTGATCCTAAACTAATTCCAAAAATTAAGTCGAATTTAGAATTCTCTAATACCATATATCATAACCGATATAGTACAATACAATATAACAATATAAAATTTTTTAAAACTTTTTTTGTTTCAGGATTGCCTGTTGCGAAGCTATGAGCAAAGAAAGAAGCATCAATCAAGAATGGAAATTTTAGATATCGTTCGTAATTGTTATATGCTACTAAACTTTGTTGTTGTTGTTACATGTTCGATCCTATAAGTTAATTGTGTTTTATGGTGTTAATTTATAAGCTTTTAAATACAATATTAACTCAATTACATGTTTAAATGTTTTTTTTTCTTTTTTCTGTTATATTAAGCGTTAATACTGTAAATTGTATGTTTTCTTTATCTTTTGTGGTGATATGTATGCAGAACGAATATATTTTTTTTATTAGGCTTTTTAGCAATGAAATATAAAAAAATTGTTTCGATTTCCAATGAATACATTTACTTAATAATTCATGACATATCCAAACGCAAACAAAGATGATTTAGAACACAAAAGAAAAAAAAGAACCGAACACAAGTTCAGAAGATGTGTTCCAAGACGGATTTCCCCTGAAACTTGTTGACTTTGGAGGTCAGAAACGCCAAACTCTTGTCCAAACGCAAACGCTTCATCTCGAGCGATCCCACACGTCCACCGATCTCCTCTCTCGGCACTTTGTCTCTTTCTCCTTCTTCACCAACTCCTTCATCCTCTCTCCCATCTCTTCTTTCGCTTTCAACAGATCCCTCTCGCAACCTTCCTTCTCCACCACGGTTGCCTCGTGGCCGTCGAAGTGCTTCGCCGCCTCATGAATCTCCTCCAGAAGCGACCGAATCCATCCCACTTGGATTTTCACTGACTCGATGTCTTTCACCATGGCTACCATTTCTCCCACGCGCTTCTCTTTTAGTTCCCTCAAAGGCGTTGATTGGAGTTCAAGAATCAGTGCCGCCAGTGTCTCCAGGTAATATGATCGTGTGGCCAGCGATTGCAGCTTGGAGCCAGACGCTATGTCGCCGTGTTTGTCAAGAATGTGCTGCAGAGTGTCCGAGAGGCTCGCTCTGACCTTGTAATTTCCGACAGAAATGTATGACTCAGAGATCATAGATTGTGTTTCCAAGTGTTTCATTCCTCTCATTCGGGCGATCTCTGATAGAGTGAAGCTTTGGGATTCGTCTGGAAGCTCAGGTGGCTCATTCTGCTTTAAGTTTTCTTCTTGTTCGCCTGATGATGTTCTGAATTTGTGATGAACAGGCTGCCATCAAAGACAGAACATAAGAATCACAAATGCCAGTAGATTCTTGTCGGAAAATGGTTTCAAAAGAATTGAAAGACAAATACCGTGCTGCTTCCGGATTTGGGTTTTGCATCAGACGATGAAACAATTTCAGGGTAGAGAACAGACTGATCGTCGTCCACAAAGGAAAAGTTATCGTCGCTGCTCTCTGACTCTGCCATTTGATCAAACTCGTCCTGTTCGGTTGGAGCTTCATTTCCACGGCGTTTAGGCTGAAGAAGAAAGAGAGAGGACTTGATGTTACATTAGGTTTTTTCGTACACATGAAGATGTGGAAGAAGAGTGTAGAGAGTACCGTGATGGGTCTAGAGGCTGGCGTTTCTTGAGGGGACAATAGAAGTTCAGGGTAGAGAAGTACAGATTCTTCATCGTCCTCAGTGTAAATTGAATCTGCTTTGGTCCCGATAGAGTTATACACCCGAGGCGATCTTTGACCAGCGAGTGCCCGAGATGGACTGCTCGGAGGGGTGTTCTTGACCGCAGTTTTCGTACCGAAGAATGTGGGCTGAGTTTGGAAGATCCTTGACCCTGGTTCTGGCGTCCTCGCCCGTGGTTCTGGTGTTCTTGCCCGTGGTTCATGATATCTTGCCTGAGGCTCTGGGGTCCTAGACCGCGGTCCTGGCGACCTTGCTCTATACTCCGCAGTCCTCGACCTGGTGTTAGTTTCCCTGGGCCAATCTTCTGGGGATCCGTGCTGGTGGTCGGGTGTCCTCGGCCTAGTTTCAGGAGTCCGGCTCTCAGGCTGACGTTCAGGCGTCCTAGCTCGAGTTACAGGTGTCCTAGGCCTACTGTCAGGTGTCCCAGGCCGGTGCTCAGGTGTCCTAGGCCGGTGCTCAGGTGTCATAGGCCTAGTGTCAGGAGTCCTAGGCCGGTGCTCAGGTGACGTTCACGTTCAGGCGTCCTAGCTCGAGTTACAGGTGTCATAGGCCTACTGTCAGGAGTCCTAGGCCGGTGCTCAGGTGGCCTAGTGTCAGGAGTCCTAGGCCGGTGTTCAGGTGTCCTAGGCCTAGTGTCAGGAGTCCTAGGCCGGTGTTCAGGTGTCCTAGGCCTGCTGTCAGGAGTCCTAGGCCGATGTTCAGGTGTCCTAGGCCTAGTTATAGGGCTCCTTGGTGACATATCAGCGTCTGTATTGAGGTGACTTTGTGGTTCACCTCTTGGGCGATTAAACTGAAGGAAAAAGAGATAAACATGAGACAGAGAATTTATGTCAAGAATCTGAAGGGATTTATTGTCAAGAATGAGAGAGTGAGAATGGGACTGTACCCTTGATGTGATCGGATCACGGCCTGTGTACACTGAGAGAGAAGGTGACATGAGAAGTGGGTCGTTGTCTAGAGTCGCGTCCTTGGCTTGGGAAGGGTGTCCACGAGGTGGCGTACGCCGGCTGAAGAAGTTATCGGAGTCTTCAGAAGAAGAGTAAGAGGGGGAGCCATGGGATTCAACCTTGTTCTTAGCGTAATAGCTCGGCCGAGGGGATCTGTTACCAGCGAGTGCCCGAGATGGACTGGCCGGAGGGGTGTTCTTGACCGGAGTTTTCTTACCAAAGCCTGAGACACAAGGAAAAGAGATGAGACACTTAAAGACTAAAGAAATGTATGGTTGAATACAGTTGGAGGCAAAGTATATACCGAAGAGTCTCTTCTCCTTTTTGGGGACGGCGGAGGCTTCGCCGGAGGAAATTAACTGGAAACATCGGGAAGTACATTGGTGGTAGGGATTGTGAGCGTTGGGACAATCAGGATGAACAGATTCCATTCTGTATGAACTTAAGATCAAAGGCAACCTGACAAAAGAAAGTAAAAAGATGTCTGAATGAAACGAAAGTGATCAATGGATTTAGATTAAAGGATCTCAAACATAAAATAGATGAACAATGAAGGAATAAAAGTCAAAGTCAACGTGAAAATACGGATACGGCGGAAGCGGAAGATGAAGATGCCAGAGATGATGCAGATGAAGATGATGACAGATGATAGATGATGATGATGAAGCTTCTCTCTCGATATATATATATATATATGTATGTAATGAAATGGTAATGGTACAGGGTGTATATATATGCATTATACGGTTCTGACTTTGACTTCCACAATCTATGAAGTTGAATCAAAGAAATGTGTGTCAAAATCGAGGGACGAGTTTGCAGTCATCATCTTCTTGACTTTGTCAATAGAGTTTACATGGTATCACGATGCATACATATACTCTCTTTTTTTTTATTAATGATAATAATATACTAACATCATGAATGAACGTGGAACATTATTATTACACTATGATTACCATTATTTTCTCATTTTATGCTCAATTTTAAGTCATAAATTGATTATTTAAAATGGGTTAGTATATATATTAATTGAATTTTCATTAGATCCTAAATAATTTTATTTTTAAATATATTAAAAAATTGCTCATAGATGAACATGATCGATCTAAAATATGCACCACCAGTCTTTCACACCTAAATGTGCTCCTTCGTTTATTTATTCTTTCATTTTTTAAAATTATTTTGTTTGTTTATAGATATATCCATGCTCTTAATTAGCCCAATATAGGAGGGTAAGCAAGTGAGAAAGAACTATCTTTTTCCTTTCCTTGTTATATTATACATTAATAATCTCATTATTTAGATTTTTTTTTTCTTTTGTTGGCACTGATTTCAGTTTCCTATTTCATAGTAGACTAAATTCATTTCAATTCCTTGTTATATTATAGATTAATAATCTCATTATTTAGAATCTCTTTTCTTTTTTTGGCACTAATTTCAGTTTCCTATTTCATAGTATAGACTAAATTCATTTCAATTACTATTTCAAACTTTGGTTCAATTAATATACACATATTTATTTATACACCAACAAATAACTAAAATGTTCGATATTTTATAATATTTTAACGATATTTGGAAAAAAAAGATTTATGTATATTTTAGAACATAATAATATCCAAGTGGAAAAACACACTGATTCCGAAAAGAGATGATAAGTTCGGTTCAAACGTCGACAATGACAGCTTCTCCATCGAATTTGTCAACCTTTGACTTGAACATCTCCAGATTCTTCTTCAATCTTGATCCCTTCATCTCCAGCTGTCCTAGCGTCGCCGCCGCCGCCGTTACCTTCTCCCTGCAATCCTTTATTTCCTTCTCCCTCCGCCCAAGCTCCACCGTCAGGTCCTCCATTTCCCTCCTCCCCGCCGTCAGATCTCTCTCACACGCTTCTTTCTCCGCCTTCGCCGCCTCGTGCTGTCCACGGTATTCCACCGCCTCCGCCAGCTCCTCCACTGCGGTCTTTAGCCACGATACATCGATTTTGACAGACTCCATGTCCTTCACCACCGCCGCTATCTCCGCGACGCGTGTCATGGTCAGCTCCACCAACGATGTTGTTTTTAGTTCCATAACCGCGCCGGCTAGCGATTCCAGGTAGTACGACCTGGTCGAGATCGATTGTAGCTTGGACGCCTTGGCGATATCGCCGTACTTGTCGATTATCAAGCGAAGCGTGTCGGACACGCTAGCTCTGACCTTGTAATTTGCGACAGAGACATAAGACTCGGAGATCACGGACTGGATGTCTTCCTTGACAGGGGTCTGAACATCGTAGTTCTTGAGACCGCGCATTTTGGCGATTTCGTAGAGAGTGAAGCTCTGGGACTCATCCGGCAGCTCCGGTGGCTCGAACAGTTTGTCTTGGTCGTAGGTTTCGATGGCGACCAGGGACTTGTAATGAACAGGCTGCAGAACAACGACCAAATGTTAGATGGTTAGAATAAAAGTCAAAATGGATCAATGCGATGAGAGTTGAATATAAAAAAAAAAAAAGAGAGAGACCGTGGTGCTTCCGGAGACGGGTTTAGAGTGGCGACCAGAGGCGATTTCTGGATAGAGATAAATGGATTGGTCGTCGTCACTGGACGAGGAAAATGGATGAATAGGACTGGGAGGAGCACTGTTACGCGGGGTTACGTCGACTTCCTCCGGGTCGTACACCACTTGCACATTCTCCTTGTAACCATGGTCAGGCTGCAACCGAAGGGAAAAAATGGTTATTTATAGAAGTAAACCCTAGAGGAGGAGGAGGAGAAGGATCATATATATATATATATATAGAGAGAGAGAGAGAAGAAAGAGTACGTACCGAGTGGTATCCATAGGGAGGAGGTCTAAGATGTGAGTTAGGGATGCGTTCGGAGGCAGGTGGGTGGCGGTAGTATGAGGAGGCGGCGGTGTGGTGGTCGGTGGTGGGGAAGGCGTACTCAGATTCGGCCCTTTTGTTGGAGAAATAGTAAGGAGGAGGTGACCTACTTCCTCCCACGGCCTGAGGTGGGCTCGGCGGAGTGCTCCTGCTCGTACTTTTCTTCCCAAACAGTCCTGAAAGTTTAAAGCTTTTTCTCAGATCAAATCATTCATAGATTCATCCCAAATCCAATGAGATTAATTTTTGGGAGTATGACCTGATGATCTCTTTCCATCCCTCTTTGCCTTGCTTGAACTGAAAAAATCCATTTATTTTGGCTTTTCAATGCCCTCCTGAAAGATCTGTCAGACAGATTAACAAACAAAAAAAGACATACATACAGTCCTTCTTGTTAAACTGTATATTCAGACATACCTGTGACTTTAGTCTTGTAATGTACTTTCTCTTTGCTCTTCCTCTATATTCCCCATGGATATATACATACACTGCTAATTGCAGCGTATGACATATGATTAATCTGACTTTGACTAATTGCAAACATATCATTACTATTCGATTTATCATTTCGTTTGTGTAGTTGCATTAAAATTATCCAAGACGTAGCTCAGATGACTTGGTCACGGTCAATCAATGCTGGCTACCTTTCTTTTTCTTTTTTTTTTTAATATGGCATCAATTAATAATAATACTAATAATTCTTATATATATATATATATATATATTATGGTGTCTAGTAGTGTAGGGTTTTCAAGTGGACCCAACAAGGCAATCCAATAATGGGCTGAACTTGTCCATATCATCATGGGCCTGATTTAGCCCGAATGCACCCTATATATGTAAATATATATATATATATAAATAAAAGAGCGGAAATCGAAGAAGGTAGCAGTGGGATTTAAGGATAAACCCTAGATCACAACCCGAAGAGACCCTCTTTCCGCGAGTCAAACTCCTTTCATCATCCTTGATCGCCATCCATGACGACTCGGCTCAAGGAGATCATTAAGAAGTACGGAAAAGTAGCGCTCGGAGTCCATTTCTCCGTCTCCGGCGTCTCCATTACCGGCCTCTACGTCGCAATCAAGAGCAACGTCGACGTCGAATCTCTCTTCGAGAAGTACCACCTCCCAACTTTCTCTACCAAGGAAAACCCTAATCCCATCTCCGATTCGCCATCCCCTGAGGTTATTCGAGAAGAGGGAGCTGGTGAGAGCAAGAACAGGACGACAGAGCTGGCGGCGTCGACTGGAGGAGCTCTGGCACTGGCGATTCTCTGCAACAAAGCGCTGTTTCCGATCCGAGTACCAATTACGATGGCTATTACGCCTCCGTTGGCTAGGTTCCTAGCTCGGAGGAAATTAATCAAATCCGGTGTATGATTTCTCTTACTTTTGATCGCCCCAACAAGAAAATCGGTCCAATACATAAAACAGGCAAAAAATTGATCATAACGAGCTGTACGACGACTGCTTCCATGTTATATCTGTAAACGAAGTTCTGTTTGAATGTAATTGAACAAAAGAAAAGCAGTAGAGAGAGATGAGATTGAAGGAACATTCTGATCTTATTGTTTTGATTAACATTCGACATATTGATTTTGGGTTTGATTGTGATCTTATTGTTTTGATTAACATTCGACATATTGATTTTGGGTTTGATTGTGATCATTCGACATATTGATTTTGGGTTTGATTGTGATGCGCTTTTAGATTAGAACATTGAATAATAGAAATTGGAATTACCATAAGGGTCGTTCGTCATGTCAATTGTGATGATGATTCTGCTTTGTTGGGCAATGAAAATAGAATGATCCGCTGAAAGACCAGAAAGTGTCGGAGGGAGAAGTGGCTGTCGGCGTCCGAAATGAATTGAGGGCTATGTCGTCACACCATGGCATTTTTTATATGTACAATTTTCACATTTTTCTTATCCACAAAATAATTAAATAAATGTGATTCTTGATTTCTATGGAAACCGTTCCAGGCCGATATTAAATAAAATTAACCATAAAATTCCTGATAAGTAATCTTAACCAAAATATTTTAAAAAATGAAATCATACCTAATTTTTAATAACGGTAGTCGGTTTCCTTGAAAATGTAATGATATGTTTATGAACTCTACTCACCACATTCTTCTGTATTTATTTTTTGTATATACGAATAATTTTTCTTTTAAAACAGTAATATTTTTTTTTGTAATGAGGTGGAAAACAATTTCAGTAATTAACATTTTCCAAAAAAAATAAATAAATTAAGAGCTTGTGATTTACTTCATATTGAGTTAGGTCTCATTCCTTTGTACTGTTTCTACCTTACAGCTTTAAAGACCGAATTCGGATATCTGAAGATAGACTTCGAAGCGAGATTAAGGTTCAACCGGAGAAGTTATTCGTCGGAGAAGATGATCGTCTGCGTCGCCGTCGTCGGCCACCAGGTCTGCCATTCATTCATTATCCATCTTCGATTTGATTTCATCCCATCCTATGCGATCTCTCATTTCGTCTTGTTATTTTCCTTTATGATTCAAACAGAACAATCCGCTTTACATTCAGAGCTTCACAGAGGAAGACGACGCCCTCAAGCTCCACCACATTGTTCATTGCTCCCTCGATGTCATTGACGAGCGAGGTCTTTACTCTTTTCCCCTTTCCATTTTTCTGTCTATTGTATTGAATTTTCCTTGAATCGTATATTGTTCGTTCCTATTTCTGATGTCTGGTTTTGGATCTTTACTTCCCTGGTTCTTCGAGACCTTTTCTGAGGACTACGGTCAGAAAATGTGATTGAACTATCCCGATTCCTTCTGCTTGGTACTTTGTCGGTCTCGCTTACAAACATTAGCTGATTACCAGATCTATGGGCTTTGATTTCCCAGATTTGTTAGACTTAATCGAATAAACCCCGGAGCTTGGCCTTTGTTACTGCTATTTTTCTTCTTCTTCTTCTTCTTCTCTGTTTGAAATCTCCTATCTCAAAGTTTTCTTTGGCTATCTTATGTGAGTCTTCTTGCCATGTGATAAGTGTTGTATGTGATGAAAACTTGACATCTATAATCCATTTGTTAATAAGGAGTGAAATGACTTGTGTTTTTCACCTCTAGATGTTAATATGTTTCTTCTGTACAGTGAACAACCCGAAAAAGTCAGGAACAGCATTGAATGAGGCTTTTCTGGGTCTGCTTTATCCCACAGTAAACTACAAAGTGTAAGCAGATGTTTTTATTTTTCAGCTAGTACCATTCTTGTGGCTCTCCTCTTTACATTGACTGTGTTCTTCTTCTGCAGGTATGGTTATTTGACTAACACGAAAGTGAAATTCATCTTGGTGACTACAGATTTGGATGTCAGAGACACAGATGTGAGAAGTGTAAGTATCTTTCATCTACCTCTACACCGTTAGCCATTGACCAGCTTATTTCTCTACTCGTTTACTTTTTTCTCCTGACAATTCGTTCACTTTTTGATGATTATTTTGTAGATGTGAAATATATGCCTTAATTACATAGCTTGTTTCGTCTCTGCACCTTCTGAAAGACGTTTGTTTCATAGAAAATGGATATGAAGCTGATGTGTTTTCTTTGGCCATGAAAATGTGTGCAGTTCTTCAGAAAATTCCATGCGGCATATGTAGATGCAGTCTCGAATCCGTTCCATGTGCCTGGAAAGAAGATCACATCAAGGACTTTTGCAGGAACTGTAAGCGACATTGTTAGATCATATGGGTTAAACTGAGCTATTTAGTCTCTTTTCGTCGCTTTCTTCTGCTATGAATCAGCAAGGAAATCTCACTTCTTTTTCAACACTTGCTATTTGATATAAATTGCTGTGAAAGAAAAACCAAGTCTTGTGGTATTTCTCCATATATGTGATTTCTGCATTGCCATGCGGCTGACATGGTGTTGAATGTTTCCTGCCTGCTTTCTGAATCCAAGAAAAGAAAAAGAGTGTTGATCATAAAGCTTCTTCCTTTTTTGTTCCTTAGATGATGCAAAGAGAATGCTTTGGATGATACTAAAATGGAACTTAAGCTCTGCTATGTAGTTTTTAAGATGTCACACCTTGAAAAGCGAAGCCAAAAACGAAAAGGTCTATTGTTGAAGCTGAAACGTTGACCCAATGAATTACCAATGAGAGGTAATCATGGCGAATCCTGAACAACCCGGAGAGAAATGACGACCAGAGCCACTCTCTGAACAGGTTAGTCCACTTTCCCCTACTCTCTGACTATATATGTTAGTTGTAAGATCTTCGCTTATCTCTTGCTACTGGACAGACTAATACAAACGACCTTAGAAGAGACGACAGAAGACGATCATGAATTCCTTGTTTCAGCTTTTACAGTCGGATTCGCCCCACTAGAGCTCTCTAATGGGCTTGCGGTGTAAAAACCGAGCCAACCACCACTCTGCCTTATTCACATATCCATATCCACCATTTCCTTTGAACATTCCTTGCATTATCCACAGCTGCTTTCCATGCCCCTTTTATGATATTCTTACATTACATGATGACCAAAGGAAAAATGAACAAGGCCCAAGCATGGGAGAATGGTATCTTTATGTTAGTATCCACATTGCTTAGAAATGGGACTAAATGGTGTCTTATAAGGCCATGGACACCCTCACCCCATAAGCTAGCTTTTGAGATGAAATCCGGATATCTTTGCAGGATTGGTTTGGGCCTATTATAGGATGAGATTTTATCAATTGGTATCAAAGCAGTTCGATTCGGTGGGTATGCGTTCACGGTGTCTGGAGGGGAGACCTAGTAAGGCCCAGAATGGGCCGTCAGATTACTGGAATGGGCGACCTGGGAGGTCAGACTGGACTAACCGGAGTGGGCCATCAGTGCCGTGGACGATGGTGCTCTAACGGGCCAATATCACTAGGACCCCATATCGCTTAGAAATGGGATTAAGTGGTGCCTTATAAGACCATGTGCACCTTTCATTATCTGTGTACCTTTACGGGATTGTTTTGGACATATCATGGGATGGATTCTTATCACTTTACTTATAGTTAAAGGCTCCAACGAGAGGATCATAGTTAGATGAGTTCAAACGTGTGCCCTTTGGGTATATCCTCAGCAGATTCCTCTGGCTAAACCTTCCACTCATCCCAAAAAGTTCCTTCGCCTAAGTTTTTTTTGTAACTAAGCCCCATGAGCCTATTTATTTATAAACATGTGGGCTTCGTGTTATAAGTCCATTAATATAATGATGATAAACCCATTAGCCTACCCGTGGCCTCTTTTATTAATAAACGTTTGGGCCTCATTTAAGCCCATGGATTTATTCTTAAACCCATTGACCTAGACTTTTTTTATATTAATGATTAAGTTTTTGGGCTTATTATTAATAAAACCATTGATATGGGCCTGATTCTCTTGCTAATAAGACTACAGGCCCATAGGCCTAATCATTCATACGGTCATGGGCCTATTTCTCAATAAACATATAAGCCCATCGACATATTGATCATAATCCCATGGACCATTGAGATATTTCTTAAAGCCATTGTTAGTAAGTCCGTTGATATATGGATTATTTGAACATGGGCCTGTATCTCTTTTGTTAAAACGTCTGATATTTTTAATTATACCGTGGATATAATTATTTTAATTTTATGGGCCTATTTCTTTTTACTCATAATAAGCCCATGGACTCATTTATTAATAAACATATGACTATTTAATAATTGATTTGTGGGCTTCTTATGAATAAGCCTATTGAAAGATTGATGATTAGAACATGAGCCTTTCTCTCTTGTTCAAATAAGGCCTTAGGCCCATGATCCTTTTTATTAATAAATATATAGGCTTTTTGTTGGTGGGTCTTGTGTGTCTTCTGTTAACTATTTGCAAACTTATTGATTTTTAAGCCCATACAGTTATATGTTTACATATATGTTTAGGTATGGGCCTGCTTACTTTTCATAATTAATTCGTATTTATATTTAGCAAACAATTAACCTTTTGTTATATTTTATTTATATTAAATTTTAAATAAATACTTTTTTAATTTTCCATATATTTTATAAAATTATAAATAATATTTGCATTAATTACAATGCGTAGTTATACTTAACAAAAAAATTAACAAATAAAATATGGGTTTACTGGTAAATATCCCATGACTAGGCCCATGGTCCGAATTGTTGGTAATGAGAGCAAACAAATGAGTTCAATGATTGGGCTCATTCGTCTAAAGTTATTGAAATTAATGGAATTAACCATCATGTATCATACGCGCGCATATAGCGCGTAAAAGCCACTGCCTAAGATTCCCTGGACTATAGTCCAGCGATTTTGTTAGATTTTGGGATAAATTAAAAATGTGGCGCGTGGAATGTTTTTGTTTTTTATTCGTAAATTTTGTCTTGTTCAATAACAAAATAATAATTTAATATTGTATTACAAAAGATGGTAAAGCTTTAGTAATCTTCGATCAAGTAAAATTAATATCGAATTCATGCAAAAAATAATAATATTCAGTCTTTACATTATATTTGCACGTACGAATAATTATGCAAGTCATGTACGTATTTCAGGAAAATGGAATTTGAAAATACTTTAATATGGTATTCAATTTAACAACAAATTAAATTTAAATTTCATATATATATATATATATATATAGTGAGAAGCATGTACACATTATGCGATTGAACGCAAATGTGATTACGGAAGTTTGGTTAAATCTATGGAGAACAATTAAATTGATGGGCCTATGAAAATTGTCCATGGACTATTTATTTATAAATATGTGGCCTTCGTGTTATAAGCCCATGGTTATATTGATTATAAGCCCATAGGCCTGTTTATTTAATAAATATTCAGATATCTGGAAATTACTCTTAAAATATAGATTATCTACACGCAGTATACATACACGTCTAACGTATTTATATACTATAAATAATGAAAATGAGACAACATCATCATTTTATATATTTCACCTCGCCTCTGTGTAAATATATATATGTACGTCATGGAATACATCATCTTTCCAAAGACAAAAACAAGGGGCGAAGTGCCATCTTTTTATGTGATTATTATTAATGTTGTGGAATAATAGCATAACAATTTCATTATATTATATATATATAAAGGAAATTAAAATTAAAATCGAAGGGCATGTTGCCCTCTCAGGTGTTGAAAGAATTCGTAATTCAAAGCATATAAAACTGATTTAGTTTGATTTTCTTAATGGCAGTATTGATATTTTTAATGGATCAAATAAGGTTTATATTTGTGGTTTATTCGTAATGATACCTCATTTATTGTGAATAAAGTTACCCTAAAGTCTATTAATTATTTTGCTAAGCATAAAATTAAACATCTTTTAACACACAATTAAACTAGCCTCTTAGTATTAGGTTACAACATTTTATTATTGGCAATTAATTTATTAGTCTATATAAATAAAAATCACCATCACGTCCTTTTTTAAAATAAATTAAAAAAATGCACTAGGGGTTACGTATTAATAGGTATTTAATACGGGTTGCTATTGCTGATACTATATTATTATTCGTCGTTATTATTATAATATAAGGAAATACGAAAATGTTTTAAAAGTATATATATAATATAAATATAAGAAAAGAAAGAGTAAAAGGGTGAAAGGCAGAGGGAAGAAGATGGTCCCCAAGGAGTGAGAATGAGAGTGGTTGGAGATTGTTGTTTTATTTGTATTAGTGCCTCTTTTTTTATTTTTATTTCTATAAAAAAATTTAACACGAAATAAAAAAATTACGAAAATATGTGGTGAAATATATAAGATAAAATAAATGAGAGGTAAATTAAAAATAAAAAAAATAATGTTAGGTAAAGAGACATATCACTCTCGGTCCCTCATAAATTATGATTCATTTTCATTCTTCAGGGGAAGCCTAGTTCCTTATTTTATGGGCGATTTCAATTTATTTAATTTTGTTTATTAAGATTCATGAGAATTGCATTGACTTTCTTTTAAATAAAACGAACAAAAATTATTTACACATTGATTAGAATATACCCATTTATAATAATGATTTAATGTAAAAAGAAAGAAATACGGAGATGAATAATAAAAAAAGAAAATGTTAATATCTCTTTCTCTCTCTCTCTGGGTTCAGTCATAGTTTGGAAGCACTGAGAGAGACATAGAGAAGTGGAGCCCAAAGCTGGGGCCTTTGCATTGCTGGCTCCGACCTCTCCATCGTTGGTCTTTTATGGGTCTTGTCTGCTCTCTCTCTCTCTCTCTCTCTCTCTCTCTCTCTGAGAGTTTGATTTCCTCAGTCAGACAGATACCCTAAAATCACAGAGTCCAAAGTGGTGACCTTTTTTCTGGATCCACAACAATGTCATGACGCACACTTCTCCTTCTGCAACTTCATCTCTTTCTCTCTCTTATTTTGTCTAGAAGCAGATTATTTATACTTTCTTCCTCTTTCTACCTCACCCTGTTCTTTCTTTATCAAAATTTTTATTTCTTTTTTTTTTTTGGTTGATCATTGGATCTCACTTAGAATTCCATCGCCCACATCGTAAAATCCTCTTTTCCTTTTTCAAGTCTTTCCACATACACAGAGGTAAAGTTTCCTACTTTTTTGTCGAAATTTCCTCTGTTTGAATCTTTACGGAAAACAGTAGTCTCCTTTGAGTTTTTGAAAATTTCAACTTAACTGTTCCTCTTTCGCTGTGTTCAAGTCGTGTTTCTCGAGGCTTTACAATTCATTTTTCACATGGAAACAGTTACTGCTCCATGATCCATCGCTCAGGCTTTCATTTGCATCTATAAACATCCTGTATTTGCCCCATTCATGTATATGTATTAGAATATAGTTGATGCATCTGTCAGATTATTGATGTTAAATTGTTTCCCTTCCAGTGCAAGAAGGAGAAGAAGAGGTGGAGGAACACTGAGAATCATCGGCTGTTCCGTTGTTTCCGTCATTCATCTGGCCGGTGATCTTAGATGTGGTTTCATTACGAGGGGAGGGCTGTTTGGATGAGATGAGGGATGTTATCAGGCTTGATGAAGCTTCTCAGGGCCTGTTTGTGGGCGCAGTCAGATCAGTACGGTCATTCAGGGTCGGATTCCAGTGGCCGGCAGGAAGGGCTGTTATGGTACAAAGACTTTGGTCAGCATGTGTGTGGTGACTTCTCCATGGCCGTGGTTCAGGCCAACAACTTACTTGAGGACCAGAGCCAGCTGGAGTCAGGCAGTCTGAGCGCGCATGAGCTCGGTCTATATGGCACGTTTGTCGGTGTTTATGACGGACATGGAGGGCCTGAGACATCAAGGTTCATCAATGATCATCTGTTTCATCATCTCAAGAGTGAGTGACCGCAGCTTTTATTACCTAAGACCCGACAAAACAATGGAACTTATGCAGATGTCTGTCCTTTTCTTATGAACGCAGGATTTGCTGCGGAGCAACAGTCGATATCGGTGGAAGTGATAAAGAAAGCGTTCCAAGCAACTGAAGAAGGCTTCCTCTCTGTTGTGACCAGACAGTGGCCAGTGAAGCCACAGATAGCCGCCGTTGGATCATGCTGTCTCGTCAGCATCATATGCAACGGGATGCTCTATGTTGCCAACCTGGGCGACTCAAGGGCCGTGCTGGGACGAGTCATGAGAGCCACAGGCGAAGTCCACGCCATTCAGCTCTCGGCTGAGCATAACGCGTGTATAGAGTCCGTTCGACGAGAGCTTCAGGCGCTGCATCCAGACCATTCAGACATTGTCGTTCTGAAACATAACGTATGGCGAGTGAAGGGCATCATTCAGGTAAACAATCCTGTTGGAGGGCATCATATTGACATACCCATTTCTTCTTACAGTTACTATTTACAGGTTTCGAGATCCATCGGCGATGTTTATCTCAAACGATCTGAGTTCAACCGCGAACCATTGTTCCCCAAATTCCGCCTCCGTGAACCATTCAGTAAGCCGATACTGAGCGCAGAGCCAGATGTGTCGATGCATAAACTGGAGCCGCATGATCAGTTTATTATATGTGCTTCGGATGGGCTCTGGGAACACTTGAGCAACCAGGACGCTGTGGACATAGTTCAAAATCATCCACGCAGCGTAAGTCCCATCTCTTTCGTTATCCTCGTGGTATCGATGATTCATTGGATTCATACGTACGAGTATAATAGACTCTCTTCCGTTGTGTAATCGGATAATGCGGTTACAGGGAATAGCAAGACGGTTGGTGAAAGCAGCACTGCAGGAGGCGGCGAAGAAGAGAGAGATGAGGTACTCAGACCTGAAGAAGATAGAGAGAGGTGTGCGTAGACACTTCCACGATGACATAACAGTCGTGGTCGTCTTCCTCGACACCAGCCTCGTGAGCCGAGATGGTCCAACCAGAGGAGGCGGAGGAGGGGCTGCCGTTTCGGTGAGAGGGGCAGGACTGAGCCTCCCTCACAACACCACTGCACCCTCTTTTCTTCATTCTTAAGATTTACTCTCTGTAACTACTGCAGCCTCTTCTGTTCATTCTTAAGATTACTCTGTAACTATGTATATCGCTTTGCTTTGTTCCTTGAACCTGCCTCCTGAACAAAGAAATTATCACAAAGATGGATTTTTATTTGAATTCTTGTAAACCCATCAAGTTTTAGTTGCAAATCAGAAACCTTTTCCTTCTCAAAATCCTTTTTTTTTTTTTAGATTCAGACAATTTCAGGAGATACCAACAGCTTCAGACCTGTAATATTGAACTGAATACAACACACTGATTCAAATGTAGTTGTTTCTCTTGTACTGTACAAAATTCATGATTTGGCAAATGAACAAACTATACATACATGGTGTTACAGCTTTAGGCATAGAGACACCAAAAACTGAGAGAAGATGATGAATTCACCCACAACTGCAGCCGGTGAGTGTAGGCCGAGAAATGGGACCACGTCGACCTGCAACCAGCTCTCAACGGCTGATCCTACCACCGCCCCAACCACTAGTCCTCCTGCCGTTGTAGCAGCCGCTTTCCCTGCGCCCAACAACACAGATTTCCATGACTGTTTTCCATTCAATGCACACAAACACAAGCAGAAACTCTCACGACGCTTCAATCAATGGCCTTTCAGGTGTTTTAACATCTGAAATCCAACAGAAAATATCAGTACCTAGCTTCACCTTCCGTCTCGTCATGAAGTAGAGGGAAGCTCCAAAGCTACTGGCCAAGATCAGTCCTGGTACATCAGCACCAGCATAGGGCATACTGGAAGACTCAGTTGAACTTCCATTCACGTATGTTAGAATCATCAACGCTCCATACACTCCTGCTTGCAAACCCAGGTCGCTCGTAGATGGCGTTTCAATTGAAACAGGCGGATTCTTCAACGTAGCCTGCATCCATCGAGACACTGATGACCCTCTTCCCACAACATTTGTGGGTTTCACATCAGCATAACGTATGTTGTTATTCACGACCTTGCCGGCTCGGCGTTGGTTTAAGCTCTGCATCAGCAGCATATCATAGGCTGCCTCTGCCTGAGACCAAAGGAATAAAATTCAAATGATTTCCATGTTTGAACGAGAAGATCCCATTATGAAATACACCAAGGACTCGAAAGATGAATCCAGATGAGGATAAATTGCAAACTGCACAGACTTCCTTCCATCCTGGATGGATCACAGCCAAACAAGCAAGCGCATGTGAAAGAGCTCATTTGTGCTCATAGAATAAGCAAATTGATATCAAATTCAGCAGTAGAAAACCCTAATTACGAGAGGAAACACCATAAAACTAGAAATCTCAAAGCAATTGAAGACAGAGTGACCTGGGCGATCGCGTTGGGGTCGTCTTTACAGGAAGCAAGGATGGACTTCTTGGCGCGAAGAATATCGTCAAAGGAGGCGCCTTCGGAGACACCTAGGACCTTATGGGCGGTTTCCAAGGACATGTCGAACGGAGCGGAGTCGTCGGCCCGGGAACTGGCTCTGAGCGACGAGCATCGCCGCCGCGGAAGGAGAATCGTCAAGGACCGCCAAGGCTCAGACTTTCCGGAGACAACGGAGTGGAGTTTGTTAGGAGGGAGAACGGGGGGAAGAGGGAGGTTGGAGCAGGGGCTGAGCCGGTTGGGTCGTACGGAGAGAGCAGCGGCTGCCATTATTTCCTCCTGAAAAAAGCTTGAGGCTTGTGCTTATTTGAGGGAGAGAAGAGAGAGAGAGAACGTTAAGGACAACCGTTGGATCTAATAAATATGACCTTTGGATATGAACCGTCGGATCGTATCGCTTAATCAAAGAGTTAATTGCGAATTAGAAGACAAATTCAAACGTGAAAGCAAAAGACAAAAAAAACCAAACATAATTCTGACACACATATGTATTGTAACTTTGGGGATGAAAACAGATGACTATCTCTTTCCATTTTATTACATAAACAGAATAATAATACCATTGATTTTTTTATATAGATTTATTTTGTGGTGTCTACAGGTTTTTCTCCCATTAATAAATAAAAAAAATTATATCCTGATTTAAATGAAAAACTCTGCATGATGGTTATGTTTGTGGTGGCCATTGATACACACCTCTAGCCTTCCACCTCGGACCTCCCAAAGATCTTTTAAGCCCCCAATTATGAAAGAAGAAAGTAGCCGTTGGAAGAGAAGAGGCAAATGATGATGGTGATGATTTGGGGTGGGACACTGAGCGTTGCCCAAGGACCACTTCTCCATCCACGTCTCGGCCTCAGCCGCAAGGGAGCTGTTAAAACAGTTGGACTGCTCTGAAAGACTATACCGGGATATCTCGCAGCCATTGCTTCAGGTTGGTCTCTTTGCCCCACCTGAGCAATGCAGCGCCGCGGCTACACTTGCCCTCTTGTATTATGTGATCCTCGCTCACTTATCACTGAGCTGATGCGGCTGATGCTGTCATCTTATCAGTGAGAATCTCCACACTCCAAGAAACCATCAAGAAAAGGTCTTTATTTGTTGGTTTTAGAGTGAGAAAATCAAATCATCAATCGTACTGGACATACATTTGGTCTTTTGAGTTCCTTAAGGTCTTGAATCTGACAGCCATTGACGTCGTTTCAGTCAAGCTTAAGCTTGATACAAAGGTGCCTTCTTATGTTTATATTTCTGGTATTTCTCTTTGGAACAATCTGATGGATCTCTCGTGACCAGGTTCGTATTCCTCATGCTTCAAATACATACGGATGGACTTATCTTTAACCTCAATTCCATTTACGACCAACACAAGAACGATGAACAGACTGTGGTTCCAGCTGATGATATGTGTCTCGACACATTCATGAGTTGATGATATGTTGGATTGGATGAAACAGGGTCATACAAGTACATGATGCGAGGCTCTACATCATTCCCAAACTTGTTCATGGCAGGAGATTGGGTCATAACCCGACATGGATCTTGGTCACAGGTGATGATGATGATGATGATACCAGATGATTACATTATGGTCAGATGATGATGATGATGATTACATAATGGTGTGGAAACAGGAGAAATCGTACGTGAAAGGTGTGGTGGATTTTGTGGAAGAAGGAAGATTGGCGAAGATCATAGCAATAGAAGAAGATGAAATTCATGTTGAAGCTCTTAGAACTCTCAATAGAAGGCTTTATCAGTTTCCCTTCTCAACGTGAAGCTGAATCCTCCCTTTGCACGTCTCGCCGTTTTCTTCTTTCTTTTGTCCTTTTTAGCCAAAAAACGACATGTAGTGCGTACGCGAGAGTGAAAAACCACATTGCAAATCTATGTATTATTGAAATGAAAGTAAAAGAACACGAGTCAATAATTTCTGTTCACACTAATATTCCTTCATTTATCCATTTTGGTTAAAATTTGAGGATATTTTTTTTACAGATTAGTTACGTTGTGGAAAGATGAAATTTGTTTTTTCCTTTAAAATAATTTTTTCCTTTTTTATCTTGAAATTTTATTTCTGGACTTATTTATTTCTCTAGTTCATAGATCTCAGCCGGTTCTCTCTCGCTCTCTCTCTCTCTCTCTCTCTCTCTCTCTCGCAGATCTTTGGATCAAAAGGTACAGCGTCTACCCGATCTTATATTCGTCAAATTGTCTTGTTTGTTTCATTTTCAATCTCGATTTCTGCCGATTTGTGGTTAGTTCTGGGTTTGCCTTGTGGGTTTCATCCTGTGAGACGAAATTTGCCTGATCCTGTGAGAAATCATATTTAACTTTTTGATTAATCCGGAGCGGAATTCGAATCGCAAAATCGACCAATCAATCCGGCGAAAGTTTAAGCATCATTTTGGATTTCCAATTATTTTGTGGACCTTATGTTTTATTTTTTGAATTTTTGTCTTATCTGTAGCAATGTTGAGTAGGTATGCTGAAATATTGTTTGTTTGGTTGATTTGTGAAGTTGGAAAATGGGTGCTGCTGAAAACAACCTTGGAATGGAGGAGGGTACCCTGGAGATCGGCATGGGTAAGTGTTTGATGAGCGCTCATAGAGTTGTAAAATTGAATTGATGTTCTCAATATTTGATGATCATGATGAAATCCAGAGTGAGATATGGATCAATGACAGAAACGTAAGATCAGATCTTCAAAAAAGCTGTCCGATTAGATCTTGTTGTCTTATTATGATTATCTTAGTTAGGTCTGTATCATGACCTTTTTCTTTTTCTTTGACATATTTTTCTTAACTGCAGAATATAGGACGGTCTCAGGTGTTGCTGGACCTCTTGTCATCCTTGACAAAGTGAAGGTATATGCATTTTATCATTTTGATTTCAGTTTTTTTTTAAGATTCCGTTCTGTTTGTTCCTTTAGTGATCTGTGCCTAATCTGAGTTTCTTGTTTTAGGGTCCTAAATACCAAGAAATTGTCAATATTCGTCTTGGGGATGGAACTACTCGACGTGGGCAAGTTCTTGAAGTTGATGGGGAGAAAGCTGTTGTTCAGGTTAGGACATTTTCCTTTGCCCATTACCCTACTTCTGGTTTAATCTCATGTAAATATATGGTTTTAATTTGAATGATAGTTTGAATGTATGTCTCTTAGTTCTTAGTTTCTGCATACTCAGTGTTTGGTTTATGGTTATACGTTTATGGGATAAATGCCTCTGCGATTCTTGTCCAGGTCTTTGAGGGAACATCTGGAATTGACAACAAGTACACTACTGTGCAATTTACAGGGGAGGTATGAAATTTACTCTCTTTTTAGTGCATAGTGTAATGATCTGGTTGGCTTACACGAACAAGATGTTGTACTGTTTGACTTTTTCCGATATGTATCCCATAGGTTTTGAAAACTCCTGTCTCGTTGGATATGCTTGGTCGCATCTTCAATGGTTCAGGGAAGCCCATTGACAACGGCCCTCCAATATTGCCGGAGGCTTACTTAGATATATCTGGTGTGTGCTTCTGCCTCTTATCAAATAATCATTCTAACAATATGTAGGGTGCATAACTATTTTCATCTTTTTTTTTCTCCAGGAAGTTCTATCAATCCTAGTGAGAGAACCTATCCTGAAGAGATGATTCAAACGGGTATATCCACCATTGATGTCATGAACTCCATTGCCAGAGGACAGAAGATTCCCCTTTTTTCTGCTGCCGGTCTTCCTCACAATGAAATTGCTGCTCAGATTTGTCGTCAGGCTGGTTTGGTTAAGCGGTTAGAGAAGTCTGATAATCTTCTTGAGGTAAGTATGTCGTTGGTTGTACGATGATGACATGTTTGCCTATTTCCGAAAGGTCTTCCGAGAAATATTTTCATGCTTCATTCTTTTTTTAGATGAAGCCACTTCAACAATCCATTTCAATTCATTAAAACTCTTGTCTTATTCTTGTAATGCTTACTGTTTATCATGTATCATCACCAAGTATCGCAGTAGTTCAATTCATGTGAAATTGCAGGACCAGGAAGAGGACAACTTTGCCATTGTGTTTGCGGCTATGGGTGTGAACATGGAGACCGCACAGTTTTTCAAACGTGATTTTGAGGAGAACGGATCGATGGAGAGAGTGACGCTTTTCCTGAACTTGGCAAGTCTTTTGATTAGATAATTAATGTCGTAAAAGGGATTAAAGTAATTTTACTTGGAAGCTTACTTATCCTGTTTCCCATACAGGCAAACGACCCCACGATTGAACGTATCATCACTCCTCGTATTGCTCTCACTACAGCTGAGTACTTGGCATATGAATGTGGCAAGCATGTCCTTGTCATCCTTACAGATATGAGTTCATATGCTGATGCCCTTCGAGAGGTGACAAACTGATATCATCATGTTCTGTTTATAACGCTTGTACTCCTTTGAAATGATAGAAAGCACGACTTATTTAATGCTCTGATAATCATCGTAGGTTTCTGCTGCCCGTGAAGAAGTGCCTGGAAGACGTGGATACCCAGGTTATATGTACACTGACTTGGCCACAATATATGAGAGAGCTGGAAGAATCGAGGGGAGAAAAGGCTCCATCACGCAGATTCCAATTCTGACCATGCCTAACGATGGTAAAAACATTCTTCTAGTTTCACTCCTATGGCTTTCAGTCTAGAGGGTATCAGTTGAAACTTGTTATTAGAACAGAAATCAGTCCAAAGAAGTGGCTTGAAGAAGTATATTAGCCATTTACAACAGTCTTAGAACTCCTACTTCATGATAATGATGCAGATATATTCCTCTTGCATCATTATCCGTCGGTGTTTGGGGGGTTCCAACATAAAGATTAGAACATAATCTATACTGACCAATGTCTTTGATGTATTTCCCTTGTCTTGTCAGATATTACGCATCCCACACCCGATCTTACAGGATATATCACAGAGGGCCAGATCTATATCGACAGGCAGCTGTACAATAGACAGGTAAAACGTCTTTCTGAGAATGATTTTCATTTTTCTACATGGATATCAGAAAGCTGATATTGATATATATATATATATATATCCTGCGGAAAACGTGCATGCAGAAGGCTTATGTTGACATCTGGTTTTGTGTACTTGCACAGATATATCCTCCAATCAACGTCCTCCCATCTCTGTCTCGTCTCATGAAGGTATGAAAGCAAAGGATGGGAATATCGAACATGGAACGATCAGTTGTATAATGGAGTGATGATGTTTTGAATTGAATGTGTTTTGTAGAGTGCCATTGGTGAAGGAATGACCCGTAGGGACCATGCTGATGTTTCTAATCAGGTCTGCTTTCTTTATTGTGCATCAATGTGGGCTAACGAGGAAGCCTATTTCTTCTAAGAACACAACTCAATACTTCTTGTCTTTGTAACTTTTCAGCTGTATGCAAATTATGCCATTGGGAAAGATGTGCAGGCCATGAAAGCTGTGGTCGGAGAAGAAGCTCTTTCTTCTGAGGATCTGGTATCTCCCGAAAGACGTAATCTTATACTTAACACTCTCGAATCTCACATTCCCCTTCTTGCTGATCAGTTTCCGTTTGATGCAACAGCTGTATCTCGAGTTCTTGGACAAATTCGAGAGGAAGTTTGTGTCTCAGGGAGCGTATGATACCCGTAATATCTTCCAGTCGCTTGACTTGGCATGGACACTCCTCAGGATATTTCCGCGTGAGTTACTTCACCGTATTCCCGCGAAAACCCTCGACCTGTTCTACAGCAGGGACGCCAGCAACTGAAGAACCCGCGACCTGTTTGTTCTACAGCAGCAACTGAAGATAGTTTTCAGACAAGAAAAGAGATGAGAGTTCCGTATGCTGTTTTGTGCCATTAGTGCTGCGGTTGGGTCGCACCTCTGTGATGTCCAATAAACGGTGTTTCTTCCCCATGAGTCATTTGTTGTCTTTCAGATTGAACTGCTTATTCTTTAAGAACGTCCGTCCTGTTCTTCATTTTCGTATATTTTTTGAGTATTATCTGTTGGATTGGTTGGATGAAATAATGTAGACAGACGCTTCATTAATATAAATCCATGCCTCAAACTGTTTTGCTTGCATTCATATAAAAATCAAAAATCATCTGTAGCAGCAAAGTGTATCAACCAGCTTTAGAACTTCTGACGACTTTGGGGAGCACAACGGAACGAAGGTCGCCAGGATATGGCGTCCACAGCCCAAACCCGCCTCGCTTCTCCTTCATCGTCTCTCCTTTCCCTCTCAGCTCGGTTAGATCCTTCACCCACTCGATCTTCGAGGAATGCTCTCGGACGTGAGGGTGCAGCACAAACAGTGAGTTATACTCACAATTCTGGAACATAAAGAACTTGAAGGCTCCCTTCAGTCTGAACACGACGTATCCAAAGCTGAGTTGATCCCTTGGCGTTAAGAGATGGACCTCATTGAACCAGAGACAGCTGAAGAGGTTGTTCATTTCTGTATGCTCTCTTATTATCACAGCTCCCTCTGGAACATCTGCATCGTTTCGGCATTTGATTCCAAAGCTTAATTATAGTAAGTTTGTATGATAAAGATTCATATTTGATTTCAGGGTTTACCACTAACGGTGTTCTTCTTGATGCTCCACGGTTCTAATCCCTCGTACCGATAAATTTTCATATGAAGATCAATGAGAGGACGGGCATATCGTTTCCTCCTCTTGCACGCATCGGCTTCCTCGTATATATTGCGGTGATGTTTGTGTTGAGCGATTGCAAAGGTATGTTTGACACGCCATAAGTATCTGAAAGTGAAATATGGTAAGATTGTGATTGATACATAGTCTTCTATTAGATGCTTACTTCATTACATACCTCTCTAGAATGAGAAGAGGGTCGACCATAAGCTCCATTTTGCCATCAATCCAAATGCTGTATTGAGCTTCAGGGAACAACCTGTGAGTTAAAATCTTGGGGACTTTCCCGTTCCTTCGAGGCTCATCATACGGAGGCGTTTTCAGTAGAATCAGACGCCATATTCCGACCCATTCCCCTCCATCTCCATCTTCCCTCACCGTACTGTTTTTCCTTACGAAATCAAGCGAAACCTCGTCTACTGTCATCAGGAAACAGAAGAGTTTCTTAGAACGCTCGCTTATGTTTGAAGGCTGATGGGGCGCGTCATATGCATCGAATATCCCTGTTACCACCACAAATCTACATTTTTTTACATATTCTTTATCCAAAGCTGACATTTCAGCCCCACCCCCAGGCACGAATCCGCAATGCACCTGAAATTTATCCATTTTTTGATGGTGATGGAATGGCGTTAGCAGCAACGAACAAGGTCTATTAGACCTATCAAGAAAGACTTCATTTTTTTTACCTTCATCTCTGGCTTCAGTTTAAAACTCTCTTCGCGTTCAGACCATGTGATGTTGCCTCCAAAGAGTGGAAACTGTGACTCTGATGACCCGTCGTCGTCTGTTATGTATGTTAGATTTCTGACAATTGTGTCTGCAGTTTTTCCTCTTGGAATGAGTACCTTGTCTGGATCATAAGCCACCGGAATTGGACATCCTACAGAAAATCATCCACGTAATGTCATAATCCGTCGTGATGCTCGATAGATCTGAGTTATGATCTTACGGTGCTGTGGTTTGGGAACAAGTCCAATGGAGTCTAACATGACGTAAAGTCTGCCTTCTTTGTTACATATAGCTACAAGGGAAGCAAGAAGGACGCCATGTTATGCTACAGATCATCAAGAGATGGGAATAATTGGGAAAGGAAAGGAGAAAACTTGAGCATTGCCCATCACCTGAAAAGAATGTGAGTGAAGAGTGACATGACCAAATATGAAAGAGCAGAGCGAGGAGAATAAGTAGCATCCACACAATGCCTCCCACAAAGACCAAGCGGATGAAGCCCGTCTTCCAAATTTTCTTCATGGCGAAATCAGAAGGCAATCTCCCGGGAGAGAAGAAGCCACCTTCAGCATCTGCATCTTGCAGGACACAAAGGGTTTATGTCAAATACTTTATAGTAATATATCACACACTCTCCCTCCCATAACCATCTTCTAGTGCTCAAGAACCAATCCATGTAATCCAGATTTTACCAAGAAATAAGTGATATGTGAAGCAATCATAGAAAGAGTGAGTAATGAATGAAGTTGAGCCACCTTTAGATCGTGCATTTTGATTGTTCCTTTCTCCACGGCGGCTCAGCCCCAAAGAAAGTGAACGCCGAAAATCACTCATCATTGCCGCTATCTTCGATTTCTCATCACCCCCAACACCAACTGAAATATCACTAAGCCCACATTAGAAATGCAAAAGGATAAAGAAATTCGGTTAAACCCAGATGCCCAAATATTACATAGATTTCAGAAAGCGCAGGGAATTGGAAAAGGGAGAGCTTGCCTCGAAATTGATGGAGAGAGAGAGAGAGAGAGAGAGAGAGAGAATATGGTAGTTTGTGCTTTGGTCTTAACTTGTAGAAGCAATCAGGCGAAAGGCGCGTACTTGAATCTGAAAAACAGAGAAATTTCCATAGTCCAGAACTCGATTTCTGTCTGGTGGATCTACAGCATTCTCCTTCCTCTCTGCTTCCCATCGGTTTTCTCTCACGAACCGAACCGAACCGAACAGAACCGAATACTCGGTTATCGAAGTAAAACGGTGTCGTTTGGATGTATGGATTGTTTATTTGCAATCTGAGGTTTTATCAGGAATTGGAAGAGAGAGAGAGGGAGAGAGATGGAGGCGGAGGTGGTGGAGGCGGAGATGGTGCTGCCGACGCACTTTAGGTTTAAGAAGATTCAGACATATGAAAAGTATCCGAAAGGGCAACCTCGAGGAAGGTGGAAGCATCTGAAGCAGATTCTTCAGTCCGAGAATTTCAACGATTACCCTCCGCACCTCCCCAATTGTATCTCCCATTTCTTTCTTGTTAATATTGAGTCGCCGCCTTCGATTCAACCATGCAAGAGAATTTGTGATATAACTGGATACGAGGTACCAAAGCTCTGCCAATGTCTGTGTCTACTATGGTGTTTCAGTTGAGCATGTGATGTCTTCAAATTGCAGGCACCATACTTGGATCCAAGAACAAAACTTCGATATGCAAACACGGAGGTGTTCAAGATTGTAAGATCTCTGACGGGGGAGCAAGTGCAGCAGTATCTGTCTCTTAGGAATGCTGCTGTTGTTCTCAAGTAGCCTTCTTCTTCTTCTTCTTCAATGCGAACATTTTGTGTTTGTGCCAAAGGAGACATCTTTTATTATTCTCAATTGTTTTTCACATTAGCAGTGTCTTTGCACAGACAAAAAAAAAATGAAAAAGAGGGTTACAAGGGTCATAATTGTCCACAGAACATCCTGATTGTCACCAGGCTCATGGGGATTTCCTCAAGACGAGAGCTAAAACATAACAAAGAGCGGAGTCCACTGAGGATAGTGCCACAATGAAGACGGCTACGAGTACAAGGCTCAGTGTGGCGGTCTTGAGCTGCACCAACACCACAGATGGATGAAAAACTTAAGTTAGCAGGAGCATAGGAGCAATGAGCTATCCAAAGATTAAGTTAGCAGGAGCATAGGAGCAATGAGCTATGTAGGAGGAAGACTGATACATACCGTGTTGTTGAAACTTGGCCACTCTATGTATTTCACCTCACTTGGTTGCTCACCCAGAAATGATAACAGATTTCTCAAACTCCTACGGCAAAATGAACACAACAAAGTCACTCTCATCGTTGAGAAGGCATCTGAGCGGGTGAGAATTCATACCACATTGAATCCTTAAGAAAGCTTAACCAGAAGGGATGTAGCGGTATTTGGCCATGAGAGCTCGATGTTTGACGAGTAGACAATACCACATGCTTTGTCTGCTTATTACACTCAACTCTCCCTCCCGCAATCTAAACAACAACCACCACACGACTCAAGGCGCTGTCCAAATCCCAACCCTAAACACGACAGAGAAATGCAATTACCTTGATGAGGTTTAAGCCACGGGTTCTGATCCCGTAAGCTGTTTGATTCCCCAAGAGTGGAAGTTTGGGATGACCCAACTGGACTACACCTTTTATCAATCATTTCAGTTCGCTTCAGATATTGCCACCAAGATTCAGGAGCAAGCAGAAGACTAACAAGTTACCTGAAACATTTCCCAGCTGACCCCAAGAAATCATCATCTCTCTCTGACTCAACCCGTCGTAGACCTGCGTTTGCGTTTCAAAAGTATCAGCTTTTTCCCTTCTCCTTCTGTTAAAGTACGAATAACCCATAAGATGTTACGGAGGGAGAGAAACTCACTTAGGATAGACGCCGGAGATGAAAAGCCACGGGCGTCGGAGGATTGCAGAAAAGTGATGAGCACCAGCCGCGTGAGATGGAGAAGCGGCCGCGAGGGAGGCGAGCACCAGCCGCGTGAGATGGAGAAGCGGCCGCGAGGGAGGCGAGCACCAGTCGCGTAAGATGAAGAAGCGGACGCTTGGGAGCGGCTTCTGCTGTACTGAAAGATAGGGATAGAGGGAGGGAAAGGAAGGAACCTATGGCAATTTTGTAAATAACATAAAATATATACATATTTTAATATTTGTATATATATATATATATATTACCCACTGCATTGCATGGATTAAAGAACCGAATTTTAATAAAATTTTATTATCTTAATGGAAATAATTTTTTGGTAGATAGGGAGAGAGTTTTAAGGTCAAATATGATTGTTGGGATAATTTGGCCATCTCTAAGTGAAAACTGCGGTGGTAAGTGTAGAAAATGATCCAAATGATGACAATAAATACAGACACAATACAAAAGGACCAACAATCTCAATCATTTTGCGTTGCTAATTCCAAAAACGTAAAAAAAAAAAAAACTATACACTCCCTTCCTTTCAGTTGTTGAATGGTGAGTGAGTGCTTCTCCTATGGACCCTTTCAGTTGTTCAATGGTGAGTGGTTCTCCTGAGGGCGGAGAATATTCCTCCCCCAGACCTCCGCTTCTCCTCATTCTCTTCCCCCACCTACATTTCCATTTCACAATTCACACT
>CM071868.1:42972879-43030167 GCA_036759665.1 Gynandropsis gynandra
TAACCATTACCACATTCTATTTTCTACGCAACTTACTTCTTTCGCAATGTGCCGTACAATCTCTATCACCTCCGAGAAGTCTGGTCTCAGTTCTGGATCCTGTTGCCAGCATCTCTCTAGTAACTCCGCTATCTTTGGATGCGTGTTCTTCGGGATTGTTGGCCTTAATCCCTATTCATTCATAATCAGTACTCCAATCATTCTCTATAGATAGCTGCCTCTGTGAATTAACACCACAAGACTCCTCCTAGATCAATAACCCCGGATGAAAGCATTTACCTTTTGGACGACCCCTACAGCTGCCTGCAATGGCGTCAAGTATTCATACGGAAGCTGCAAAAATACGTCATTGGAAATGCGTC
Organism: Gynandropsis gynandra; assembly: GCA_036759665.1. Lineage (NCBI taxonomy): Eukaryota > Viridiplantae > Streptophyta > Magnoliopsida > Brassicales > Cleomaceae > Gynandropsis > Gynandropsis gynandra. The sequence goes on from CM071868.1 coordinate 42,973,242, forward strand.
TTACAGCCCATTTGAAGCAATCGGAGAAAAAAAACTCAAGTACCTACCTTGCTGGTCAACAACTCCCATAGCACAATACCAAAGCTGAAGACGTCAGCCTTGTGATCATATGGCTTGTGTTCTATAACCTTCATCGCAATAAACAAATTTTGTTAAGTAACTCTTAAGAACCATTAGTGGCCATTTACTAAGAGCATGGAAGGACTTCAGCGGAACATACCTCTGGAGCCATCCATCTGTACGTTCCAGTTTCAGCAGTCATGACTCCAGTTTGAGCTTTCACTCTAGCCACCCCAAAGTCCGCAACCTTGACCACCTGCAGCAATATGGATCCACACGTGAATCTGCTACTTATGGGTGCCAACGATACTCTTAGAGGCGTTTAGAATGAACATCTACTGCATGAAAGATTGATATACAGAATCCCATGGATAAGTTTGAGGACTTTGCATTCAATTTTGCAGAGAAGAGGCAGCAGCAAAAATAACAATACGTACCTCGTTTTCATCCATGAGAAGATTGGCAGCTTTCAAATCTCTGTGAATTATGTTATTCTGGTGCAGGTAATTCATTCCTTTGGAAACATCAATAGCTACTTTAAGCAAAGCTGGAAGCTTAAAGACGCCTTTTTGTTTGTGCAGATAGTCGTATACACTTCCACCAGGCATGAATTCTGTTTTATAAAAGTTAGACAAAATTTTGAACGTGTTTTATTTTACCCAGAATATTCCCAAATATTCGACACGGTTACTGCAGCATACCTGTAACAATACACAAATGTGGAGGCTTGGTGCATGCACCAATGAACTGCACGACATTCTTGTGCCGAACTTTCCTAAAAACGTAAAATTTTTGGATGAGATCTCATTATTGGCACATAATAAGTTCACAACAGAACAGAGCTGAACCACAAACCTCATAATAAAGACTTCCTGGACAAACTCTTTTTCTAACTCAGAATCTAGACGCTCCGGCTTGAGGACTTTGATGGCAACCTCCTGACTACAATACGTACCTTTGTACCTGAATTAGAGAATAGAAGATTATTACTTTTTGAACATCTTAAAAACGATAACACAATTGAGGAACACAGCTAACTTACAGGTCTCCATATGAACCAGACGCAATTTTATTTTCAAACTTTAAGTATTTTAGGTTGATTTCCCAAACATCAGTTCCATCATTGGGAATTGCAACATGATTGTTACCCTTTCCGCCACCTGTTTGCTCGTTTTCTTTTCCAGGAGAATATGATTGCTGCACTGGCCAAGTTTGATTCTGCGACTGCGTGTGGTGAATGGATAATCAGTAACTTGCAGAAAAGATTAAGATGTTAAGAGGAAAATATATTACATCTAAGTATGCATTTAATACTTAATTTTTCAGAAATTACAGCTAAAATTGCACAAAAATTACCACCCTTGCAATGACAGGATTTAGAGAACATTAACAAGTACCTCAATCTTTGCTGCTTCTTTCTCCAATGCTATCCTAAGTCTGTCCACTTCCTAAAGGGAAGTAGTTGAACACAATCACACACACGCGTAATTGAAATTAAACAAAGCGGAATAGCTTATAAAGAAGAGGATTGCCAATTAAAGAATTATGAGGGTATAAGAGAAAAAAACAATACCTCATATGGCCAACCATCAACAACAAAGACATCAAGGGAGAAGCCATCAGTTGTAGAAAAAGCGTGTGCTTCTTGAATGTTCAGCCCAAGCTCCGCAAGCAAAGCCGTCAACTGCATCATTAACACCCGCACAGTTTGCATTGTCAAATGGTGATTGAATCAATGTTGAAATCAATCGATTGAATCCTCAAGCATAAGCAGCAGCAGATGCAGAAGACAAATAAAATAATAGACATGATGATGTCACACAACATTTAAGGACTATAATACAATATGGCAACAGACATCTTATGGACGTCATCAATTAAAATATGTAAGAAGGTAAATCCTTTTAGTTTCCAGAATCTTGTCAGACTTGCACAAGAATCCATCAATTCACCATACTATTTCATTAATTTCTATTAAGAAACAGACATTCATCAGATACCTGACAGAGGAGTTTAGGCTTGTCTTCCGTAGAGAAAGTTATCTCATGCAAGGGCCTGCAATTGATTCAACGCAACGAATTACAACTCAATCTCTAGACACCCCATTCCCATTTCTACACTTGGACTCGTGGTCACCAAAAGCAAAAGAGAAGGGTAAATTTTAATCGTGTTTTTTCCTGTTCTACATGAAAGTAGGTACCGCAAATACAGGGAATTGGCATGCACAGAGTTTTCGCCTTCATCGGCTTCGGATCTACTTGCCGCAAGAGCAAGGGCTTCAAGATTAGGCGATGAACCAAATGCAGGCGGTGGATGTATGCTGGTAAGTGAAGAGCAAAACAAGAATCGCCATTGTAAAAGCATGAATTTGGAAGCCTGAAGATAAAATAGAATCGAGATAATGCTTACAATTGAAGGAGTGAATAGATTAACAAGCAAACCTTTTTCTAGCAGAGAGTCTAGGAGAACTTTGATCAGCTTCATTGCTAAGAGAGTCCAAGGGAGTAGCGTCAGCTGAGACCCCAGAGGGTTGAACCTTAACCAAAGATTTAATCAACAAACATACTATGAGCGCATACAACCAAACGTTCACAAATAGCAACACTGAAATATGAAAGATCATAAATTTCCTTCTCAATCAGGAGAAACCCCAAATAGGAAGAAGAAGAAGAAGAGGAAGTGTGGAACAAACCCTAAACAACGAAAGAAAGGTAATACTTAGAGCTTAACCTGAACGAGACGAACTTCGATGGCGGGCCTATTTACGGGATCATGAGCCAAATGCAGCAATCTCTTGTGCATCAGCACATCTTCTGCCCTTTCTACATTCACATCCAAAGCATACCTAAAGAACAAATCACACCAAATTTGTTATGCAAAGCTAAATACAAATGAACAAACTGATAGAGAAATTTCAGGAGCGAACCAACTAAGTTATTTGAAGCATCCTAATTCCATGATTTAAGAAAAAAAAAAGGATGTTGGGAAATAGAATAACAGAAATCGAGTACCCTAAACAGAATCACACGCATGCAGATGCGATGCAAAAGATATGTAGCGAGCGACAGGGGAACGGCGATGCATACATGGAGTGAGGAGAGAAACAATGTATATGATTGTAAGGAGGAGAAGCGGGGAGTTACCGAGTGGGGAGGCGATTGAAATGCGCCCAGAGCTCATCGTCGAAACCAGGTCGATCAGAATATTCGATGTGCGAATCCCGGAGACGACGGAGAACCTCATCGTAAACTTCGAACTTGAGGCGATGGCGACGATCGTAGGAAGTCTGAGAGGTAGGCGTAACGTCGGTAGCAACTCTACTCCCACAGCTTTCATTGTCGTCCATCACCATTGACGGGAGAGAAGGAGAAAGTACGTGAGGGGGTAAGTTAGGTTTAGAAAGGGGGAAGCTTCCAGAGAGGAAAGGCAAAATCAGAGGAGGAGTAGAAGAAGAGATCTTCGTTAACGTTTTATCCCTTCACCATCACCATCGTCGTCGTCTTCTTCTTCTCCAAATGCTTACATACATACATACATCGATACATACATACGCAAAGGCAAATGGTTTTTGAGCGAAACGACAGCGTAATTGAAGGAGGAAATGAGTCATGCCGCCGTGGCGCCCATGGGGATGCTAATCCTAAAAAGGGTAAGACGGGGATTTCCATATAAGGTAATTATAATAAGATGATTATTGTTAAAAAAGTAAATAATTATTATTATTATTATTATTAACATGCTCACTCACTCACCAGTCATGCTGTTATCTTTGTAATGTGACCCCACTCCCCTAAAAGCTCAAAGCATATTCTACTCATCTTTCACCTCATTTTACTCATTTACCCTTCACTCCTTTTTTAATAAAAACAATTATTATTATTACTATAATTGAACTGTTGTTTTTTTTATTATTATTATTTCACGAAGAAAAAAAGGTAGTAGTGCTGGGTCAATTCTTGGGAACAAAATGGAAAAAGGAAAAGGAAATTCATTGTAACGTGTCGATCTTTTCCTTTATGGTTTTAGAAAAATAAAAATAAAAAAAGGAGGGTCCAAATAGGAAAGTAATTTGAGGGTTTGATTGCAGGATTATGTGGTAAAGATTTGTGCTAATTATCTCATCGGTTACGTATATATTAAAAAGGAAAGAAAATAAGTGTCGACTCGGCTGAGGGTATTTATGTCAAACCAAATTCCATTTATAAATTAGAGACACGCCATCCACATCCTTTAGACAGTTGGTCTATAAAATACAATATCTCTTATTAAAATAATCATATCAGTTTATATAGTTTGGACAACCCCAACCCATCTAAAGACATTTTGACATTTTTTATTAATATTTTCTTTTTTTCTATATCCACCAAAAGGAAACGATATATGTGGATTATAGGTTGTATAATATATATATATATATATATGTATTATTTATGTGATGCTTTTTTATAAAAAAATAATAGATGACTAAAAGATGGTCCAGATTTTGTTTTGGTTTGCACCGACGATATGCAATTGCGGGGAAGCAAATCAAATGTCTCAACGTGTCGAAAAGGCCAATCCTCCATGTTTGGATAACTCATCCATACGTTCAATTCTAATGTATTTTATCGGATAATAATAATAATATACATGAAAAATATGTTTATTTTTTAAATGATAAATATATATATATACACACAAGTAAATGTGTACGTGCTTGCTCATGATCCAAGTATAAGTCACGTGATAAGGAAGGATCAACGTTGTATATAATTTATATATATTGAGAAATATATATCGATGGACCGACCATCGTACGTGTAACTTTTTTGGGTCCATCTTTTTACAACTCGACGCGCAGATAATGTGAATATTGATAGGAACCCAATATGCTAATGATATGTCTTAGCATTAACAAGATATCAACAATGTTAATATATAAACATGCATTTGGCATGAAATTTAGAATAAATGGTATTTAATTAGGAATACCTTCGTTGAATTGAATATATAAAGGTCACGTTTTTATTCTTATAGAATGAGAGATTATAATATTGTTTTATTGTAGTTATGGTTCTATAATTAATCATCTAAATTCCAAATACATAAAGTGTGAGTGAAATTTGCCCAATACAATTAGTTGACACGATTTTTATAAAATACTGGTTGGTTACACACTTGTATGGACAATATCCATTGTTATTATATATACATGCGTATAAAATTCAATATATATTTGTATATATATCATTATTAACAAGAAAAAACTCCATCTTATATATCGTTCGTAATTAAGCAATCAAGTATACTATATAATAATAATAATAATTGAAAGTCGGAAACTCTCAGAAATAATTAATTTTCCTTGAATGAGAAAAAATGAATTAATGGAAAGTTGACCAGAGGAGGAGAAGGAAGATGGGTGATGACGTGGCAGAACGTGATGGATATAATATTCTGACGTGGACCATGTCCTTTGGCTCTCCCCAAAGGTCGCCAGGCGCGGCGCGTTGGCGCTGCATCTCTTAAGAATATTCCCACCACCACCACCACCACGGCCACCAAATACACAGACTCCATCTTCCTCTTTAATATATCATTTAATAATTCAATTATTTATTAATTATATTTATTAAAAAGAAAACTATCGGCATAAGGGAGAAAGATAATATTAATTAATCTTATCTAAACAGTTCATCGATTGAAGATAGATAGATCTTGTCTGAGACTTGTATTTTGAATATATAATAAACTAAGATGATGCATTTCAAGTGGAAGAATGAATATATAACATACATATACACATACACGGGGGCTTAATTGATTCCCATATCCATGGAAGAAGAAGCCCAACAAGAGAAGTTTATTTACATACAGATTCAATGAATTTAGACAAAAAATAAAAATAAAAATGAAAATCCTATAATTGTTATTCATCGTGAATAAATATACTTAAATATTCTTTTACACATCATGGATAAATAAAAAAAAAAGAAAATTAAAGATGGAAAGGGAAAGGGGGTAATACAAAGGCAGGATCGGCAGCGTAGTCAACAAAGCTGTAGAGAGGAACAACTCTGTCACCGTACTTATCAAACCCTTTCAGTTCATCTTTAGCCTTTGCTCTCAGCTCTTCCGCCATTTCCTTCGCCTTCTCCCGACCCATCCATGGCTGCCTCTTCTTCTTCTTCTTCTGCTTCTTATCAGTCTCTTCTCCATTCAGAAGATCGTGCACCACCTGGTATAGCATCCCTACGGCTCTCCCGTATCTACGCAACCTCTCTATCTCTTCCTCACTCCCACCCGCCAACAGTCCTCCACACACTGCCGAGCACTCCCCCATCTCCCCGAATTTCTTCTCCTCCACGAATGTCTCTGGGTACGGCCCTCCCTCCAGGTCCACATACTGCCCAGCTGCCATTCCCCTCGACCCAACAGTCCGTGCTATTTCACTTATCACTTTCAACACCCTGGCCCGGGGCACCAGATCAGGTGGCGTGTGGGACACAATGTGCTGGAAACCAAGTGGGAACAGAGCGTCACCCGCTAATATCGCCATGTCTGCTCCATAGATCGTGTGGTTCGAGGGCTGTCCTCTGCGCACCGGATCATCGTCCATGCAGGGAAGGTCGTTGTGTATCAGCGAGGCAGCATGGACCTTATGACACGACACATGAAACACTTGTGCTATCAGACATTGTTTCTTAGGAGCACTACAGTTGGACACTTTTATATCATACAGTTCTGAAGATTGATTCCCAAGCTTTAAACAGATGCAAGAACCCAAAGTTTTCATTTTTAGCTCATCGAATGATATGATTCAATGGAATCAAAGCATATAAAGCCACCCAATGGATCATTTCCAGATAGCTAAGATGATGGATCTATCAAATCATAAAGCATCGAAAAAGTAAAATAAAAGAAAAGGGCAGAACCATTTCTAGGGCACAAGCGGTTGGGAAAGCGGCGAGGCGGTTTCCGCCGACGAGCTCACAGGCAGCCACGCACATTACAGGCGGCGCTCGCTTGGCGCCTTTGGCGAGGACGGAGTACCTCATGGCCTCGTAGATCTGCGTCGGGTACTTGACCGGAATCGCCTCGTCCAGCTTTTCGTTGATCTCCGCCATAAGGGTCATCCAATAAGTCTTGAGATCGAACTGAATCGGCGTGGATCCATCAGAGGATGAACAGGCAAATGATCGACGGGGGAGAGAGAGAGGGAGAGTGGGTAATTTCTTAGAACGAAAGCAGAAGGAGGGCGTTAATGGCGTCGGTGTAGCGGAGAAGAGCATCGCGTTGGAAGTATGGACACAGCTTAGATGTTTGATCGGAGCAAGCGAAGTGAGGTTTGATGACTAAAAAAGGTTGCATTTAATTTATATATTGTAAAAGCCAAAAATTGATATTTATTTATAACATTATATATAAAAATATAAATACAACTAAAAGAAGAATGAGTGGAGCTTATGGAGTTGGGAGTCTCCTTGGGAAGCGTCCTTCATCAGCTTGTCCCAAGCAATTCTCAAGACTCGGCAGAAGCTGAAGGACGCGAGCATTAGAGAGCACAGTCCATGCAGCAAGCCTAACCAGAAGTTATTCTCTTGTTTGACTTTTGACACAGCGGCCAAAATGTTCTAAAGCATGTGGTTGAAGGACAAAGTCGAAGGTTTTGTCCACAAGTATTCATAATTCCCGACCAGAGTCTCTGAAGTCTTCTAATTGGTTCTTTTGTCAAAGTTTAGACAAAAGTCAGAAAGTAGTTCTACAAATCCAACAAAACAACCAAAGTCCTATTGCTACCTCCAGAAATTTACAAAGACTCTCAGATGTATCATATCATGTCTTAATCTCTCTCCGGCGTCACTCCCATCACTCTTCCCCAACTTAAATTCCCCGTATACGTCCACACCTTCTCCATCTTCCACTCATCCTCCCCTGTTGCCTCTCTCATCCCACTCCTCCTCAGTGAATACAGCGCTGGTGCACGTCTTGGGCTCCTGGAAGCCGGTGTCAGAGATGGAGTTCCAAACGCTGACGCATTCGGAGATCGCTGTATCGAGAATGGGCTCCCTGTCATGCGTTTCTGGACAGGACGGCCGCTGATTCCGCTGATGCTGAAGAGGGACACTGACTCTGCTGCACATACTGACTGTCTTGCTACGTCGTCTACATAAAGCACATCGTCTATTCTGGCTGTGATGTTGAAAGCCAGGCTCTCCATTACCCTCGAGTAACTCTCTAGTATCGATTGCCCTACATCCTGCACAACCAATACATTAATCCCGATGAATACACAGGGGAACACCATTCTTGATTACCTTGTTGTACTGAATCTTGTTCATGTCAAGTGTGGTCTGCGGGAGGCCTGGGAAGCGGAGCCTCAGGCTATGCAACAGAGTTTCAGCTCTCTGCGCAAGAAAGTCATTCCTTTCAGCGTCATTGACCAGACCTCTGACCTTGCCACTCCACGATGAGCGCTTCACTTTAGCATTCTTCTTCTGTCTCCTCCCCTCGTTTCTCTGTTTCCACACATGCACAGCAGCCTCCACCCTGTTGGCAACTTCCACCGTCTGATGTTCTGAGGACAGATCCAGACAGTCGAGGAGACATTCCGGTGAAAATTGGTCTGCGGTTATGTACTGGTAGATAATATCCCCGAGGCATTCCTTTCCGCTCTACAAGCAACATAAGTCAGATGTCAGGGCCGCTCATCAATTCACAGCTGGGAGATAAACTATTCCACTCGGGGCCCAAAAGACTCAGAATCCAATTCAACAACAATACAATAAAAAGATCTCTAATTACACAATCTAGAAGCATAGAGCAGTACTGATAAACACTCAATGAACACACGATGAGCCATGAAGAGAAGAAAGAAACGGAAAGTAGATACCTTGGGCAATGTGTCCAAGTAAGCAGAGGGTATCTCCATTTCGGCTAACACACTGCTGTTAATGGCCAAGGCAGCTTTCAGAATCTGGTTAGCACAGTCCCGGCACTGCTGCAGTTTCTTCCGTGTCTCCTTAGACAATCCATTAGACGGCACCTTTGGACATGGAAGCCACCATTTTTCCTCCTGCCTAACAGAAGGTCGACCACTGGAAATCGGAGAATTAAACGAATCCCCCTCACCTTCTCCAAGAGCTACCCCACGATCCACATACCAGAACTCCGTAACAGAAAACCCTTCAAGAATACCAATCAACATCGCATCAAGCTTCTTCAGGGCAGGAAGATTGACATAGAGATCAGAGCGAGGCCGAGTCTCCATGATCTCATATGTCCCACCTCCCGGGAATTGCTGTATGGAAGGAACAAGCTCGACGATGGAATCACTAACACAAAGCAACCACTCCAATTCTCTATGCCACATTGCCTTCTTCTGGGGAGCCAGCGGCTCTAGCCTCCATAGTTGGCCAAACACAGTTGCTGTGATTCCATGGAGCAGATCATAAAGAGGAAACAAGAAACGAAACATCCATGTTTGATGCATCAAAGATGGTCTTACCAGAGAGGTTGGTGATGGCATTGGATATGGCAAGTGCAGTACAAACCCCTTTACCCCCTCCTGACATGTCTTCTCCTAAAAGAAGCTTAGCAAATCTCTCCTTCATCATCTCTATTTCTACTGACATCAAAGCAAGATCCAATATTACATTCCAAAAACGGAAACCTAGAAGCTCAAATCTGTTCATCGTTCCAACCACAAACTCATACGCAAATTCCTACTAAACTCATACCACTCCACACACCCAGAGTTCAAAGCTCTAAATTTTACCGGACAAATCGCTTTCCCGTTTCTCCGACTTGTCATCCCAAACAACCACATCTTTGCCACCGATCACCGGTAGCATTCCCGCCGCCGGGAAGCAGAGGCCTCTCCCGCCGACACGGGTGACGGGTCTCGGGGAAGAAGTCATCGAGCTGGAGGCTCCTTCGCCGTCGAAGCGTCGGCAAGAAAAGCTACTTGAACTCTCCGACTCGCTAATGTCGGCGCTAGGGCTGTAGCTGCCGCATCTCACGGAGGAGCCACCGTCGTCTTCCTCGGAAGAGACACTCCCCATTCTCCGGTAGATCTAACGGCTCGAAAAATTCACTCCAACAGAAGAGAGAGAGAGTGGTAGAGAGATGTGGGTGTGGTGATGATTGATTAAAGAAAAAGTTAACGATAAAGAGTCTCTCTCACTCTCTATGCATCTACTATACTTACATATGTACGTATAGGTTTTACTCTCTCTCTCTATATATCTATATGTATAGATAGGCTTGCTTTTTCAGCCCTCTGACTCCCTTGCTACTACTGGTACCGCTGATATGAAGATGAAACACGATAGCGTAAGTAACGGCGTCTGCGGCGCCGTGATCCTCTTCCGTTAAAAGACAGAACTTCACGCCGTTAATGACGAAAACAACCTTGTTCGTTGACTTAGAAAGACTTTATTTATTGTGTTTAGAAAAATGAAATGCAGGAATTTGTAAAGGTTGAATTGAATGTATGTATATGTGTATACATATATATATATATATTGGAAAAACGGAAAGAGTTATGATGGAATTGGGAATATATATAGTCCTATTAAAGAGTGAAGTGAAAGGATATTGTATATACGACGTGGATAAATAAATTGCCATACAAATACATTATCCGTTAGGGACTTGACGGAGACATAGACGGAGAGATGGAGATAGAGTGCGGGCGTTACTATGTGAGACTCATGCAACCTCTTCCTGGTACCAACGGCCCAGAGTTGATAAAGGCCGACATTGTGTGGACAAGACGCATTCGTTGTCGGACGGAACCATCTTATGCCACGTGTCACATCTTTAATCGAACCGAGTTGGTAAGTCGGATACGGCGCGTAATTAAGTAAATCCTCATTATCATACCTTCAGCTTTTAATAAATCACTTTGTAACTGCAACAAACTTAGACCTCTTTTATTTGACCATTCAATCAAGGCGTCTTAAAGAGAAACGAAAAATGAGATGAATGATGAACGATGATGATCATCATATGCTGATAAATGATGATAATGATAAATGATGATGATCATCATATGCTGATAAATGATGATGAATGATAATAATGATGAATGATGATGATGATTTGGGCCTTAAGAGTAACATCGGGCTTACTAGGTGGCCCTCTGGGCTTTCTCTCTGAATACAATAAATACAATACAACACGTACATATATCATTTTTAGCGGTTTCCTTGTATCCATCGTGTCCTCAAACTGAGCAAAATCCAGAGAATAATCAAACAACCCTAGGGAAGCTCCGATCCTTGGGAAGATGCCGAAGAAGATGGGTGTCAACAGCAAAGCCGAAGCCGCCCGGGCGCGAAAGAGCGCGGCGGAGACCGACCGGAAGGATCGCGAGGCTCGCCAAAAGGAAGACCAGTACTGGGGCGCGGCTGAGGGTCCCAAATCCAAGGCTGCCAAAAAGCGCGAAGAGGAAGCCGAGAAGAAGGCTGAGGCTGCCGCTAAGAAAGCGGAAGCCCGTCGCCTGGCGGAGCTTGAGGAGAAAGAATTGGAGAAGGCCATGAAAAAGCCCGACAAGAAGGCGAACCGCGTCTCGGTGCCGGTTCCTAAGGTGACCGAGGCCGAGCTGCGGCGGAGGCGGGAGGAAGAGCAGGCCAAACTTAGTAAGCACGCGGAGGAGGCGAAGAAGCGCCAAGATCGTATGGCGGCGGAGGAGGAGTACGAGAAGATGGTGCTGGTGACAAATACGAACCGTGATGAATCGATCATCGAAGCCCATGGCGTTGACGAGGCCCTTGCGCGGATGGCTCTGGCAGATAATCTTCCTGTCGATCGACATCCGGAGCGAAGGCTCAAGGCCTCGTTTAAGGTGAACTCTTGCGCTCTTTTTAGTTTCGACAGGCAATTCTCAGGGGAACGCTTGTATATCTAAATTATATTGGAACTTGGAGTTTCTGTGGAGTCGCTTACTTGTGTATATAATGTCTCGCTACCGTCTGCCGGGATTATATGCTGAGCCCCTATGATTTTGTGTTAGGCTTTCGAAGAAGCTGAGCTTCCAAAGCTGAAGGAAGAGAAACCTGGCCTTACTCACACCCAATACAAGGACATGATATGGAAGCTGTGGAAGAAATCACCTGACAATCCTCTTAACCAGGTCCTAGGACATCCATATGTCTGCTTCTAACATTTCTTATTCTGTCTACAACTTAGTGTCCTGGGATTTATATGCATGATAGTGTCAAAGTCCTAGAGTTATTTCTTTGAAGCTGGAAAACAGTATGAACAGTTATCTTGACCATTAGAGAAAAGGGTAGAAGCTCCATTAGCCACTCTCTAGCTCATTCTTAGGGACTCTCCTTACAATGTTCCCAACAGCTCTTAGCCCATGATTGTTTATAAAATCTGCCTGGATTTTTGTTTGGTGGATGTGTAGTCATGTGTAGTTATTCATAGAATTCATATGGATTACTTATGGTTTGGCAATCTGAAGAATGTTGATGCAATCCACAGGTTGCCGAGTGAGTATGAGGCGTATCTCTATATGAAAGCAGCGGATGGTTACGACAGAGGAAGAGTTTTCAAGGATGCCACAGCAGAGTGCTTCAAACTATCTATCTGGTGGTTAAAGATACATTAGAATTGCCCATTGATTGTGGCATCTGCCTTGTTTAAGTAGGGCATAAGGAGTTATTGCTCTTTGGTAAACAAGATGTACATGAGATTAATTGAAATTTGATGAGAGTGATATGTGAATTAAAATGTTTGGCCTTTGTTATTTCCTCCTTATGTCGGAACTTCGTGGTGGTTATGAAATGAAATGACTTGCTGTTAGTGCAGGTTATACCATATAACACATTGAAGAGAACGCTACAAATGAACAATGGTCTCGACGGACACAATTACTTCCGTCATTACAACAAAGAATAGAGCTGTTTTGAACTTGGTAGGCATTGGAGTAAGTATTATTGGCAATCGAATAAAAATAACGAATGTTGTTGACATATATAAAATATATGTTTAGTGTTTTGTGATTGAAGGAGTTAGGGGTCTTGGTTTATTGGCAGCTCGACCGCAGAGAAGGGCATTGTGAGGGAGAAGGTATTCGTCCCGGAGAGAGTGGACGGGAGTATACACTCTGAGATAGAATTGCTGTCCCAGGTATTGTCTCGCCCAGAACTCACTCCTCAGGTTCCACATCCCTACATTGTCCAGCGCCACGTATATTGCCGTCCATGATTCTGGATATACCTGCGCCATTCATGCCATTTTCAGTTTCCCTAGACATTGGTAAACATAATGTTACTCCTGGTTTAGGGGGTAACCAACCTGAGTAGTGCTGCGTGATACAGCATCCCTAAGGTTGTATTGTCTTCTGCTCGCGGGTGTCCATCTCCCTCTATCCATTCTGTAACATCGGTACGTTCTTATTAGCAACGGATTAGAGATATATATCACTCAACTTGCGTTCAAGTCAGTTTAAGCTCTCACCCGACAACCCAGAAGTTGTAACCATCGAGGTGGTAACTCTGTAAGATCTTCTCGCGATTCTGAAACACGATCTCCACGAATGCTCTGTAGTCTGCCCCCATCACGGCTGTGTCCAATTTCATTGCGCCTCGTCTGGGTGTGTCGGGGATGCTTCCTACCCTGAAAACGCCGCCAATCTTAAAGTAATCTGCCAGCTTGAGCGGTGTGTCTGCTGCCACAAATGAAACTCCATTTATAGCGTAACGTTGTTTTCTGTTCACCAGTGCCGCGGAGTTTTCGAGGACAATGGTCCTGGATATATTGATGAGGCCGTAGTGGTACGACCCCTGAGGGTTTGGACGTGGCCCGGATGCTGTCAAATTGGTCCTGATGGATCTGGCCTGTTTGATGGACCATTCCACGTCGGGTGGGGGCTCGGCTGGGAGGGGTCCGGTGGGGCCTCGTCGGGAGTTGGAGTAATGGAGGGTGGCGGTGACAAGTTGAGGTTTGGTGGCGAATCTTGTGGAAACGACAATGTGATAGTCTTGATCGGGCTGATCCATGGTGACGAGGACAGAGTAGGACTGACCAACATGGACGTCTAGTGATGTGTAGGCGGATTGGACGGTATGAGTGCCTTCCACTTCGACGAGCTGAAGACGGTGGCCTTGAATTCTGAAGTTGAGGGAATGTTCGAGTCCCACATTTGATATCCTGAATCTATACGTCTTGCCTTTGTGGACGGTGAAAGATGCACTGCCATTGGTTCCGTGCCCATTTATCAAAACAGCATGGGGCAGAGGGAGCCTACTTCCTCTATCCACAATAGCCCTCAGCGTCTGAAACATACACGACCTTTTCGATCATCAAACTGTATAATCACCTGCTTGAAATGTAACCAAACAACAACCAAAAAAAACACGTACCTTGTGGTCGTACTTGTACCAGTCGCCGATGAGAAGGGTGAAATCTCCGAGAGGGACAGGGAAAGGGACGGGGATAAGGGGGCGGCTGAGGATGCGGAGGCCGCCGAATCCACCGGCGGCTTTGTGGAGGCCGAGGGATGGGAAGTAGAAGAAACTGCCGATCTGATCCTTCACCTGAATCTCGTAGGTGAAGTTTTTCCCCGGAGGAATGGGACACGTGGTACCATACACTCCATCTTGGTACGAGTTCTTCCTCAGCTGCACTCCGTTCCTATGTCGTTCATCAAATATTTCACATTTTTAATATTATTACTCTTATTATCAGTCAACACGTCCCAGCTGTGGCCCGCTATATCCGCTCTTTATATTACTTTTTTTTTCATATTATTTAAAATGTATCGGCCATGCAAGACACATGAACGAAGAAAACGATGCGTCTAATTTTGGAGCATATTTGTCTGGTCTCATCCTTATAAGAAAAAAAAAAGATATTGCATTGTATGGAATATATACGGAGGTTATACCATGAGAAGAGAAATGGCTCGTCTAAATCGTTGTGGACATTGATGATGAGATTATCGTTGGTCGCCGAATGAATAACGGGTCCTGGGAATTGCCCGTTTATAAGAATTCCCTATACCACACAGACAGACATACGATGTTATATTATAATAATTGACATTATATATATATATATATATGAAGAATGCATACATACATACCTGCTGAGGACGGCCGAGAGGGTAAATGTTGCCGTAAGAGACTCTCCAGTCGAAGAATCTGTAGGGATCTTCAGCTTCAGCAACACCACATACGATGGAGGAGATCAGCAACATCAGAACGGCATCGTTTAGCCATCCCATTCTCTCTTCGTATTCCTAAGTTGTAACTTAAGATGATGTTTTAGCCATCCCATCCACATTTCCTACGTATTTAAAGCCCTCCAACAGCTCATTCCGTGTTCTTTTTTTCTCATTTCTTTTAAAATTATATAAATATAAATCAATTAATCTCTATATGTTATTCATTACGCAATTGGAAACCGCTTCTTTATTCTTTTTTTTTTGTTTTACCACTCGGTTCATTTATTATTACGATCTCATGCTTTTATTTTTCTCTTCATATAGTTTTCTAACGTTATTTGGGAAGTTTTGTGAATAATCTCTTTTATCTTTTTATACCAAAGTAGTACAATCAATCTTTTGCTATTACAATCTGTCAAAAACCCAATCACTAAATATGTATTTGGAATTACTTATTGATATAGTCTACACAATTAGAAAATGCGAATTTATAGAATGTATATGCATATTTGATAATTACGATAAAGTATACAGAAATGGAAATGAAGGTCAACTCAAAGAGAGAAGAAATTTTGTCGGTGAGTTGAACAAACCCATTGGTGGCTGGCTGGCGGCGGATGTAACACACTTTGATTTTCCATTGGGTATTTATCTCTATTTTTTTTTAAATATCTTTTTTCAGATAGTCAGTCAGTTAGTATATTCTTTTTATTACGTTTTTTTTATTCTTCATTTGTTTATGGTGGTATATATATAAAAAATACCGTATGTGTGTACAGAGGGAATTCATACGTTTACATAATTGTTGTGTTGGCGTAAACGGCGGTGTTTAAGACTAATAAATAAAATATTAAAGAAATCAAATTTGGAGCGCGTAAATGAAGGAAGGAGTGTGGGACCCACTGGAGAGGACACAGCTGTAGAAGAAGGAACAAAGGAAGGCCGTGTGTCCCGTGATATGACACGGGCTCTCCATGCATGCCTTCCCCTTTTCATCCTTATGTATCGGCCCATTGAACCTTACCCCTTTCATCATTATGTATCGGCCCATTGGACACTTTCCTCTTATTGGGCCTTTATTGGGCCCAAACACTCGACATTTCTATGCGACAATGGATGGCTAAGATTCCTTATCAAGGAAATCCACAACACCATGTCCTCTTCAACCAACCATGGACACTTCCCTCTTCATCAACCACTCCCTCACGCCTACCAAATTCCCTCCAAAGACGCGTCCTTTCTCCTCCCCTCCTCCGCCTCGCTTCTCCTTCCACTCTTTTCCCATCACCCGCCCCCACTTTCCACTCTTCTCTATCAAACGAAACTATGACTCGGCCGCCTTGGAAGATGACGACTCGTACGGTGAAGTTAACAGGATCATCGGAAGCCGGGTTGCCGAATCTGGTGAGGCTATGGAGTACCTCATAGAGTGGAAGGACGGATATCCCCCGTCTTGGGTTCCCGCCGTATACATCGCCAAAGACGTCGTGTCTGAATACGAGACGCCCTGGTGGAACGCCGCTAAGAAAGCAGACGAGCAGGCTCTCAGACAGCTTCTTGAGACGGCGGAGTCCGATGGCCGCGACATTAACGCTATCGACGACGACGGTAGGACGGCCCTCCTATTTGTTGCCGGCCTCGGATCCGAGCCCTGCGTTAGGCTGCTAGCGGAAGCGGGGGCTGATATAAACCACAGGGACAGGAACGGCGGACTGACGGCGCTTCACATGGCGGCGGGGGACGTGAAGCCGGGGGAGGCGCAGGCGCTTCTAGTAGGGGCGGATCCGGAGGGGGAAGACGAAAGAGGGTTAACGGCGTTGGAACTGGCGAAGGAGATACTGAGAGTGACACCGAAGGGGAACCCGATGCAATTTGGAAGAAGAATGGGGTTAGAGAGTGTGATAAGAATACTGGAAGGGGAGGTGTTCGAGTACGCAGAGGTGGAGGAGTTGTTAGAGAAGAGAGGGAAAGGGGAACAAGTGGAGTATCTTGTGAAGTGGAAGGACGGCGGCGACTGTGAGTGGGTGAAGGCGGCCTTGGTGGCGGAAGATGTGGTGAGTGACTACGAGGCTGGTTTAGAGTATGCGGTGGCAGAGAGAGTGATGGGGAAGAGGACCGGTGACGATGGTCAGACTGAATATCTTGTCAAATGGACGGACTTGGATGATGCCACGTGGGAGCCTTTGGATAATGTTGATCCTTTCCTTGTTAAGGAGTTCGAAGGGACTCCCACTCAGCCTGTGTAACCTCTCTCTCTCTTTCTTTCTGTAACTTAAAAGAGTCTTCTTTTATTCATCCCTCTCTCTGCCCATATATTAATACTCATACTAACTCATCCAATAAAATGAATTGGACCCAAATAAGACACGCAAATACTTGTGCAATTGGGCCGGCTTAAAAGGCCTTTTGGATACCAATGTGGAAGCAAGCATATATATATATATATTTATGGAGGTTTGGGGACCATTTTGAGAGTTTCAACTCATATTCAAAGAAAGACATTCTGAAAAGGTATTATCAGTACAGTAGACAATAACGATGTCTGCTGCAAAGGAGACGCGTGAGCCTCACGACAGATCTGAGCCGTTCGATGGTATGGGAGCGCGTGGATGGCCAAAGTCCATGCGTCTCCGCTTTTATTTCACACTCTCACACACTCCAATACCAATGATACGACCATCTGCCCTCAACGGCTCGCTGCCTTAAATTATGGGCCGAAACATCAACCCTTCTCCAATTGAATTGAAGGGCAAAAATCATTTCATATAATTTCAATCTTATATATTAACAAACAAACTAAGGGCTATATTAAATGGATGATGTTCTCATCCTCTGTCGTCTGTTTTAGTACTAAGAAAGGGGTTTTTGAAAAATTAAAAAAATTACTTATAGAAAGGTGAGTCTACCTCTGAAAAAGAAACATCCAAACACGGGCAAAACAAAGCATCTTTCCTTCTTCAGTATCAGCCTTTCTCATCTTCTCCATTCATACATTCAAATTCTTCCTTCTTTCACAGAGAGAGAGATAGAGATAGAGAGATGCATGCAAAGACGGACTCGGAGGCGACCAGCATCGAGGCGGCGAGGCCTGTCTACTACGTGCAGAGCCCATCCAACCATGACGTCGAGAAGATGTCATTCGGGTCGGGTTGCAGCCCCATGGCTTCACCCGCCCCCCCGCATTTCTACCACTGCTCCCCCATCCATCACTCCCGCGAGTCTTCCACTTCTCGCTTCTCCGATTCCCTCAAGCCACACCCTCTCTTCCCCTACAAGTCCCTCCGCCGCCTCCACGCCGGAGATCTCACCGAAGACGCCGCCTCCGACTCCGAGGACGCCAGCTCTCGTAATGTCCGGCTCTACCTCTGTCTGATCGTCTCCTTCCTACTCTTCTTCACCCTCTTCTCTCTCATCCTCTGGGGTGCCAGCAAGTCCTACCGCCCCAAAGTTATCGTCAAGGTATTAGTCCTTCAATCAACGTTCAATTTCACCTTAAAATCCGTAAAGTGTTTTCCTTTTTGTAAACAATAAATGTATGTGTAATAACAAATAGAAATGTGGAAACGGGTCATAGGGAGTAGTGTTCGAGAACTTGAACGTGCAGGCAGGGAACGACAGAACCGGGGTGCCCACGGACATGCTGTCACTGAACTCGACGGTCAGGATCCTCTACCGCAATCCCTCCACCTTCTTCGCCGTACACGTCACCTCCTCCCCCTTCCTCTTCCACTATTCCCAGCTCACTCTCGCCTCCGGTCAGGTACCTTTTACTTACATTACCATCCATCCAGGAGCCAATATAACAGTTACCCTATTTTTGAATGGTCAGATGAAGAAGTTCAGGCAGACCCGGAAGAGCCAGCGGAGCGTAGTGACGGTGGTGCTAGGCCACCAGGTCCCTTTGTACGGAGGAATCTCCGTCCTCTCCAGCCAACGCGACCATCTCAACACACTCTCTCTCCCTCTCAATCTTACCTTCGTTCTGCGCTCCAAAGCCTACATTCTGGGCAGATTGGTCAAGTCCAAGTTCTATACGAAGGTCAGATGCCACGTTACTCTCCACGGTAAAACACTCGGCAAACACATGCGTCTCAATCAGTCCTGTCTCTATTCTCACTGACTCCCCCATTTTCTTGTTTTACAATTCTTTCTCCTGTAAATCTCTGCATTTAAGTTTCCACAAGAAAACAATTGCTCCTTTCTATGTATTGACCATGATAATCTCATTCTTGTTGGGCTCAAGTTGATTCATCAGATTTGAATCGTAAAGGGGGCATCTTGTTGGCGAATACGTTAGCATCTTCGCACGTAGAGTTTGCACAACGTTTATGTGATAAAGGGTCGTACACACAGACTGCATACGGACGCACTACATGAGGAAACATTACAAACAGCAGCCATAATACAAAAGATCCAATAGAAAACGACAAGCATTCATGAAACATAGCTGTGAAACGGCATGATGCTCGTGTGGAGAATAATGGCTAAGTCTCCTTCTTCTCATCCTCGCCCTTGTGGTGACCAGGAAGCTTCTCCTTGATCTTGTCAATAAATCCTTTCTTATCCTTGTCATTGTCATGGTGGTGGGTTTCATGTTCAGCCTTACCATGGTTACCTCCTGGAAGCTTCTCCTTGATCTTCTCCATTATACCTTTCTTCTCTTCCTTCTCATCCGCCTTTGCGTCCTCTGGTCGGTCCAAATCTTCTTTGCCGTGATCGGACATCTTCTCCTTGATCTTCTCCTTGAGACCCTTCTTCTTCTTCTCTCTCTTCTCCCCATCTTCACCCTCTTCCTCATCACTTGACTGAAAAATTTCACCAAAAGAGAAAGTGTCACATCATTGGCCAATCACATTTTCGAGATATAAGTAGAAGCTTACAGAGCTATCAGAGCGGTGGAGCTTTTCAGCAAGGGAAGGCTTGTCGTTGTCTTTCTGGGGTTCCTTTGTCTCCTTCACGGGCTCCGAATGGTCACACACTTTGTCAGCATCGGTCATGGCGGTGGTTTCCATGGGTTTGTCATCGTGTTTTTTCTTGAGAAAGTCGAGCATTCCACACCCTTTTGAAGCCGCCTCGGTTTCTTGCTGATGATGATCCGCCATTGACTCAAAAAAACGACGTTTGCAGATTGAGAGAAAAATGATCAAAGCTAATCACTTGAAGTGCCACCAATGAGCACGTCAACTGCAGTATTTATAGCAGCGATCGAGGTCCTATTGATATATAATTTTTTTTTTTAAAAAAAAAACAGGTTGTTGGTACATTCATTTATAGAAGAACTGAAGACAAACACATTTGTAGACCTCGGTCGAAGAAAAACAAATGGTGGTCGGTGCGGGGCGGTCCTCGTTAACCAATGCTTCCCCTCTTTTATTTTATTTATTTGAGATACAATGAATTTTACCAACTTTAGAATTTATAAGATTGAATGGGTTTGTCATAAAAGCAAGAAGCCCAAATGAGAATTCATACTCGGCCCTAATAGATCCATCCATATGACCCAACCCAAAGCCATTCGATCCTCTTCTTAATGCGACCCAACATCCCTTTGATAATAATAATACGTTATTCATTCTCTAGGACCCCAAAAGATTATAACGCTATGAGTATAACTTGTAGAAAATGTGAGCAAACGAAAGAGAAACAAAAAAGGAAGAAAGGCATTGGCATGATTTGGACAGCCAAAGCCATAGTGGTCGAATCATCTCCTTACTTCCCTCTTTCTTATTATATGTTTTGCTTCTTATCTTCAACTACCTCTTTCGTCCTCTAATCACTATATATATATATATATATATATATATTCCTCCCGGAATCAATCATAAAGGCTTTATCATTTTTGTAATCCATTTTCCTTTGTTTAACCATATCCATCTTTTGGATGCTGCGCCTAACATTTAAATTTTTGTATCCATAAATATAATAATTGAAGTTCATTGATAATAATAAAAAGAAAAGTGAAATGAGTCAAAATGTAAAGGAGTCAACATGTTAAGAGGCCAACAGCTGTGAGAGTCGGTGAGACGCCACGTCAGCATCTCCTTCTGCCTTAAGCCGCGTTTCGCTCAACAACGTCCCTTTCCCACTCAACTCATTCATTTCACATCATCTCCTACTCTTATCATTTCAATTTCTACATTTCTATTGCAACAATAATTTCTTTTTTTTTATTATTTATACACATATATTACAATGGTGTTTAACATTTTATATACATAAATAAATAAAATAAAAGAGATGGGTTGTGTTGTGTGTGTGTAAAGGCTGACCTGGAGTCCACCCCGGTGACTCTGTATATATACACACAGCTTTCTCCTCTGCTATTCATTCCAATTCGTATTTTACTATCTGAGTTTCTGGGAAACAAGAAGAGCAATGTCTATGACGATGTTGACGTTGGTGTTTGTGTTTGTGTTCTTCCTCTTCTCATCGTCGTCGCCTGTTGATGCCTGCGATCGTTGTACTCACCAATCAAAGGCTTCTTATTTCTCCTCTGCCTCTGCCCTTTCCTGTATATATTCATATAATCCCTCTTCCTCTCGATTTCGATTTCGATTATTCTGTATTCATTGTTTGATGGGTCATCCCTAATTTGTTTCTTTAGCCGGTGCTTGTGGGTATGGTTCCATGGCAATTGGATTTTACGGCGGACACCTGGCCGCGGCCGTCCCTTCTATTTACAAGGACGGTGCTCGCTGCGGAGCTTGTTTCCAGATAAGATGCAAGAACACGACGGCGTGCAGCAGCAAGGGGACAACAGTGATAGTGACAGACCTCAACCGTAGCAATCAAACTGATTTTGTGATGAGCAGCAGAGCCTTTAGGGCAATGGCTAACCATGGCTTCGACAGAGATCTCCTCAGACATGGCCTCCTCGACGTTGACTACAAAAGGTCTCTCTTTCTTTCCCCCATGACCAAATCTTTAAGATTCTCTCTCTCTCTCTCTCTGACACTTCTCTTTGTATATTATTTATAAACAAATGCAAAAGGTTCTCTTTGCTTTCTTCATCTTAGACAAAAATGGTAGCCTCATTAATTATTACCCAAAACACAACCGTATTTTAATTGTTTAAACTGGATATCACATGGTCGTCTGATTCTGTTTGAGGATCAAGCAGGGTGCCTTGTGTGTACAAAAACAAGAACTTGGCGGTGAGAGTAGAAGAATCAAGCCAGAAGCCACACTACTTGGCCATCAAGCTGTTGTATCAAGGAGGTCAAACCGAAGTAGTTGCCATGGATGTTGCCACGGTACTACTCTCCTTTGCTTTGCTTTAGTCATCCTTCTTTAGAATATATGTATCTTATGTCCTTCCTGGTCAGGTTGGTTCGTCCAACTGGAGTTACATGAGCAGGAACCATGGAGCTGTGTGGGATTCTGACAGAGTACCCACTGGAGCATTGCAGTTCAGATTTGTGGTGACGTCAGGTTATGACGGCAAGTGGGTTTGGGCGCAGAGTGTTCTTCCCGCAGATTGGGAGAACGGAAAGGTCTATGACGCCGGCGTTCAGATCTCCGACGTTGCTCAGGAAGGTTGTGATACATGCGACGATCAAATCTGGAACTGAAACTTATTCTCATTTGTATTCAATTCTTTTGCTTCTTTTTCTCCATTGAAGTATATTATATAATAACATCGAGATATGCCCGTAGTTTTACTATTTGTATCCCTTTCTTGGATCACACATAATAAACATTCGATTCTATTGTACAACCATTTTTATTTTATTTTATTTGATGTTGGTGCGGGTTGGGGAAGGCTCACATGAAAGCAGAGTTGAAAGACCTCTGGTTGTAGCAATCAAGATTAGGGCCAGGAGAAGCGCCGAGTATGTTGCAATATCTTTGGTAGAAGCCTATTCGGTCGGCAACCCTAGCGTCCTGGCCGTGGCCGCACTCCAGACCACCATTGATGATGTTTGTAATGACTCCGTACCCTGCCACTCTTCCCGCGGCCTGGTCGGCTGCTGAGGGACTCCATTGCCCCACGATGACTGCGTGGCACGACGGTTTCGGCGACTGAGGAGTCATCCAGAACCATATGGCAGCCTTGAAGGCGATGACCGCATCGTTGGCCACCAGGTCAGGGTTGTTGAGCAAGTCCACGCCTATGGCTCTCCCGCACTGTCCGTAGTTGTAGTTCCTACACACATAAATATATCTATTAACCATGAATTACCATCACTTGAGAGATATATGGTAAGGAGGAAGTGGGTAGAATGAAGGAACCAGGTGAGCTGCATGGGACCGCGTCCGTAATAGCGTTTGCCAGGAGCACAAGGCCAGGTGGCACTGGAAGAGCAGTAATCAGAGGCAGGGTTCTGCTCTTGCTTGAAGCAGTATCCCCAGGCGTATGGTCCATCTGGTGCGGTTGCCCATCCCCCGGTCGTTTCATGGGAGGTCTGGCCAAAGAAGGCGGCGATCTCTTTCTTGCGAGTGGCGGTACTTCCGGTGGTGCCGAAGCCAGGGAAGGACCTTGCGGCCGTGAGAAAAGCGTCGTAAGTGTAAAAGGCGCGAGCGGGGCAAGCGGCGTCATTCCGGTGTTTAAGCATGTCGTCAAACTGTGATCTGGAGATGATGGTGGAGAGATCAGAAGCAGAAGGGGTGCACTGACTCTGGCATCCATCTCCGCAGTAGGCTTCAGTGTCACCGCACCACCCGAACTGGCTGCAGCAGAGAGCGTTAGGGCAAAGTGCTCCTCCGGCTTGCCTCCCACATTGCTCCCCTCTCACCTTCGATACAACCACCGCTGCTGCTATCACTAACATCATCACCCCACCACTCTTCATCTCCATTCTTCTTCTGCTCTCTTTTGCCTATGCTTCCACTTCAAGGCTCTCTATACACATATATATATATACACCCACCTCCACCAGCTATGCCCATGTTATACTTTTTTTTTTATTCATGTTAGGTTCGTAGTGATATGGATGAGAGGCGGCTTCATCAATAACGTAAATGAATTGAGTTAGACCAAATCGCATATGATTTGATACGAGGCTTGGAAAGTCTCCAACTAGCTTTGACGTTTTCTGCTTCAACTTCCAAAGTAACTGTTGCCAGTCATATACATATATTATACAATAGACGCCGTTACGTATCAAATCCAATCTATGCTTCATTGTTATGATTGTACAAGACATTATTATATATAGTATATATATATATATATGAATAAGACCTGATATTATTATGGGCAAATAATGCATTACTCCTTTTTTTTATATGCAAATATATATTATATTTACATAGACTCGGAGGAGGGTTATGTACAATTATGGTCCTTCAGCATTTAAAACCAAAGAACAGATTAAAAAAATAAAAAAATGAGAAACTTATTGGATTAGTCTGAGAAGATCTCATCAACTTCGGTCTGATCTGACTTCAGTAAGGAAGGGACATGGCCGCTGTCTGAGTATTCAGACAGATGTGGCTCATCCTCTGTTAGATCTTCTGCTTCTTTGTCCATTCTACGTTGGGTTCGACACATGCACGAGGATGGATTCTCGTGGAACTCTCCGTCCCCTGCTTTTATTTCATCTGCTTCGCCCATGAAACCCTTCTGATAACTCCTGACTTTGGATGCAAATTCGTCCCATGTCATGTTGTGTCGATCCGTGAAGTGTTTATGGAGTTTCTTGGCATTTGGACGGATCGTCACTTTGTGTCCGAAGTATCGCCTGCAAAGAGATGAACACGTTGAACTCAACTGAGAGCCGTGGAGGAAGAGAAGCGAGAGAGAGAGAGGCAACGCATATATACCTGCGTCCTGCTAAAATTCTAGCCATGTTGCCATTATTGTTGGTGACGAATGCATCGCTAGCATCGCAGACGATGAAGTCAAGTGCAGCCATGCGTGATGAGAAGTCAGAAAAGGGCGCCAATTCCTCTTTGGAAGCCAAAGTCTCTTTCGTATGGATATTGGGAAACAGAGCTCTGAGCGGAGCAAGTGTCTTCTCTCCGCCGTATACTTCACCCGACGCCACGTACAAGTGAACATCACTCCCATAACCTAATGCTCTCAGCATCAGACCAATCTCCTCTGGCGTCAGTGGACATCTTCCGTGCCGCCTTACCTTCTCAGGGTTGGCAGCCTGCAGGATTGAAAGATGTTATATAAGTATGATGCTGCATGAGTGAATGTGAAGAGTGATCAGATTCTCACGTGTAACGTTTTCCATCTTGTTCTGATGGCTCCCAGTTCGGCCCTCTCTTTGTCCCCGCCTCCGTAGTAGCATCCAGAGAAGGCAAGCATATCAGGCTCGAACCTAAAACGACAGAGAGAAGCTAAGCAATGGAGGGCTTTCTTTGTCATAACCATTTAACACAGAATCTTGTTATACCTGAGGTGAAGAGCAAGGAAATGGGGGGCTTTGTTTCTCATCCTTTGAACCAACAGTTTGCCCATTTTGTCAATGGAGTGGGTATATCTTAAGGCGTGGTAGTTAACTCTGCATCTTAGCTTCTGTAAGTTGGGATCAAGCTTGTTGGAAAGCCTGTAATCGAACTTGCTGAGTTCAACTGCCTGTAATAAAATATATCAGATCATCTCTTTCTTGTTTTAACACTAAATTAATAATGATTTGACTCACGTGTTTCTTGGTAAGGACGGGCAAAACGCGTTGCAGATAGCAGGAGGGCGTGCATTTCCTGGGAACACGCATGGAGTGCTGTCGGGGGACTTTTCCTTCTTCTTTGATGATCTTAACGTCCTTTGACAGATACCTAATGAACCAATCCACATCAAAGATTTCCTCAAAGTTGCTGCAGACAAAAGGATCAGTCCTGTCCTGTGTTAGATCATATAGGTCCAAAAGGTCTCCCAATTCATAAAGAGGTTTAAGAGAAAGAACCTGGAGTCCTTCCAGTACGATTCTTGGTCCAACTTGGGCACGACGAGAGTGGCGTTTAGTATATATGCAGCAACCACGGCATCTATTATCTGCAGCAGAGATTGAAGAGACTGAAACGCCTAATTCAAAAAGGATGAAAGAGCAGAAAGCGGCCATGACTCACCCCTGTTCTTTGTTGATTCAGTCCCCCACTTGTCGCAATCAACAAATACCGATCCTTATGTGTTTTCTCATCTGCCACTGCCACACAAACAATGTCAGTGTCACTCAGGTTTCAACACTTGAAAATGGTTCATCTGATTTGGTAAAAAGAGTACCTTGAAACCCATCACCCGCATCGCTGCAACCATAGTAGAACCCCGAGGAGCTCGAGTTCCATATGTCTCGATCTGGGCTTTCGCTGTTTGCCTGAGACACCGACGGTTAAGCTGATCGTCCATAACGTATTAAAATGAACGTAATTACGTACCGGAATACGAAGCATCCACCGGCGATTAGGATTGGGTTCCACCGCTACTTCACTGTTATTCTATATACATTATATCCATGGAAGAAATTAAACCAGTTAAGAAAGGCATGCATCATATTGAAAAACACGTAAAAAAAATGCAAGAGTAGGATGATTTTGTTATAATTAGAGAGACGTACGATAGAGCGGAGAGGATGGGCGGGGTGATGAGACAATGGGGGAGGAGAGAGAAGGGATAAAGAGAAGAGGAGGAAAAGGAGAAGACAGCCGGAGACAGCGGAGACGAGGGGGAAAAGGCGGTGGCGGCGTCGGAGGAGGAGCAACAAGTGATGACGGATGCCGGCGATGATACCCTCGTAATCCCGCTTCTTCCACTTGGAAGACATGGAAGGAGGAGGAAGAGGAGGAGGAGGAAGAGGATGGATTGGGGCAGTGTATTTGGAATGAGTCAGTTTGATAACATCTGAATCAGACCGAATCTTTCGCTGTATCTTTCTATTCTTCATTCACTTGACGTGGCTTTTAGATATGATATCTGTCTTCATCTCAATCTCCTTTTCTCTCTCTTTATTATTTTTTTATTTTATATAAAAAAACCCCAAATGGGGTTTATTTTTTTAAAAATTAAGTACGACGAGAATGGAAAGTCAAACAGATAAGCCAAATTTAGAGCATTGGACTTGAGAAAACAATCCCAATTCATCACCTTTTTTTTTGTTTTTTTTCCTATAGAACGAAAATCGGATTATGGTTAGGTTTTTCCATAATAAGAAGAACCAGCAAAATTGATTAGCTGAGACAAAGGTGCAATGAAATGTAAACCGGCCGGTCCAATATGTCCTTTCATTTACAATTTTCTAAACCGGCCGGTCCAAGATGCCCTTTCATTTACAATTTTGTTCACATGCCTGTTACTCATTACCACTACTACGTCAACACCAATTTCCATCCCAAAATTTGATACACCAAATAGATTCCTTTTTTTTCTTTTTAATCACGCATATGGAATTAATTAATTAATTAATTATATATAAATTATATTAGGTTATCCAAATTAGAAGAAAAATATGTAATTGATAGTTATGGGTTGCACGTTGGTGTCTGTATATATATGGATACGAACATATTATATTTTTCAATTGCATAGACGGCTCTGAGGGGCTTAATGGGCTTTCCTAAAATGGGCTTTTCTCAGATGGGCTTTTCTTAAATGGGCTTTTCTCGAATGGGCTTTTCCCCAAAATGGATAAGGTCCTCGAGTGACAACGTCACAGAGTTAAACTGCAACTGTGAGGGGACGACACCTTGGGGCAGCAGAAGAAGACACGACACGAACCCAAAGCCCTCGATCCTCCTTTCTTGTCTGGTTTTTTTCCTTGCGGTAGAAGATCGAATTTTTTTTTACTGAATTTTGGTTCCTTTTTCTTGTTGTGGATGGAATTGTTTCAGTGAAAGCTTCTGCATGATGTTTTATATATCCGATGAAATTTAGAATGTTTCCTCTCCATTGATCCATCTTTTCTCGATTGATTGTCTCACCAGGAGACTTTGAACTGAACGCTCAATTTGCAGTGCCTTAATGGAGACCACTCAAGTAGGTGTAAATCAAGCTTCTATAGGATTGACTCGTAGGAACTTTAAATTTAAAAGTCTAGGACATTTCCCTCCTTTACGCGGGAGAAACCAAGTCCCTGCAGCATGTGCTCCCACAAGTGGCCGTTTATCATTTCGACGTAGAGATTCCTTTTCTCCTTTGCTGACTCAACGTAAAAGTTCCAATCTTGTCGGGGCCAACAGTCAGATTAATCCGGACCCAGGTGTTGATTCTCCATGTGCCGAATCGGATGAAGATAATGATTCTTGTAGTTCACTTGAGCAACTCCCGTAAGGCCTTTTGAGGTGTTACATTTTCCCATTATCTTGTTTGTCTAGCTTCAGGGTCCTTTGACATTTTCCCATTATCTTAGCTTCAGGGTCCTTTGGTATGTATTAATGAGTTGCATTGGGTCCTTGGCAGAAGGGTCAATAGGGTAGGAGACAATGAATCACGTCCTGTGGGCATAAAGCGGGAACTTGTGATGCTTTCGCTTCCTGCCATTGCTGGACAGGCTATAGATCCTCTGGCACAGCTCATGGAGACAGCATACATCGGAAGACTTGGTATAGTCTTAGCTTTTTGAAAGTTAGATTCATAGTTTCATACATTCTTGTGTTAGATTCATGAATCTATGAAAGTTAGATCATAGTTTCATTGGTGCAGGATCTGTGGAGCTGGGCTCTGTTGGTGTGTCCATGTCGATCTTCAATACCATATCAAAACTCTTTAACGTTCCACTCCTCAGTGTTGCCACTTCTTTCGTGGCCGAGGATATTTCAAAGGCTACAGCAGAAAGTTTGACGTCAGGTACACTCAGTTTACTCTTTTCTTTTCTGTTTTGCTAAGCTTTTCTTAGTATAGTATCTAATTTGAGTGGCTTTTCAGAAGATAGTCATCATAAGGACAGACCTTCTCAAGGTGAAAGGAAGCAATTATCTTCGGTGTCGACAGCTTTGCTGTTAGCCATTGGAATTGGCATGTTCGAGGCTCTGGCTTTGTCTTTGGCGTCTGGACCATCTTTACGGTTAATGGGTGTCCAATCTGTAAGTTGTATTTTGATATTGCTTGTTGTCTATGACATTTCAAGATTCAATCCGATATAAGTTGTCTTTTGGTGAGCAGACGTCAGAGATGTTTGTCCCTGCACGCCATTTTCTTAAGCTCAGGGCGATTGGCGCTCCTGCTTTTGTAGTTTCTTTGGCTCTTCAAGGCATTTTCCGCGGATTCAAGGATACAAAAACTCCTGTTTACTGTCTAGGTTAGTACTCGTTTAGATAGTCCATTGGGAACCCCCAAATCATTTAAGAATTCATTCTTTATGTCTCTAATGCAGGTATCGGGAATTTGCTGGCTGTATTTCTGTTCCCTTTGTTTATGTACGGGTTCCAGATGGGCGTAGCTGGAGCAGCCATCTCGACTGTCATTTCTCAGTACATTTCTCTTCTTTGTCTAACTTTCTTCATATGCTTTTATCTTTTGAAAGCAGTTCAAGATCTCTTCCCTCTGTTCCTTAGGTACGCTGTTGCTGTTCTAATGATTCGTTGTCTAAACAAGAGAGTTATATTGCTTCCCCCTAAAATGAGCTCTCTCAAGTTTGGTGATTACATTAAGTCAGGTAATCATAAGAGAAAAGTTTCCCACTTTTACAACTTATATCTTTGATTACGTTAAATCACATTCTGTTTTGAGAAGCATCTTGAGGTTTGTTACAAATATGAATTTACAGGTGGGTTTGTTCTTGGAAGGACTCTCTCTGTGCTCATGACCATGACTTTGGCCACATCTATGGCTGCTCGTCAAGGTACTGTTGCTATGGCGGCACATCAGATATGCATGCAAGTTTGGTTGGCTGTGTCTCTGCTTACTGATGCACTCGCTGCATCTGCCCAGGTACTCGAATGAATGAACCTCGATTAATCTCTTCATACTCTCTACATCTTTGTTTGTTACTGATATTCTTCATTGATTAGGCCCTAATTGCAAGTTCTGCATCTAAAAGAGACTTTGAAAGTGTGAAAGAGGTTACCGATTTCGTTCTCAAGGTAAGAACCTTTCGCCTTTTTGCACTGAAATATTCTACGGAGCAGAATCACTTGCCATATTAACCGATTGATATGAGATAGAAGTAGAGTTACAGTACCGATTCCTTTCATCGATTTCAACTATGGTGCAGATAGGAGTGATGACGGGCATTTCACTGGCTATCATTTTGGGGCTGTCATTCAGTTCTTTAGCAGGCTTGTTTTCCAAAGACCCTGATGTTCTGAGGACTGTCAGAAGTGGTGTGTTGGTGAGTCTGAAAGGCAATGATTTTGTAGCATCGAGACCATTTTCTTGCTATTATGTGCAATGAAACCGGTGGCTCATTTATTCCTATGATAATGCTTTATATGAAAAACATGCAACAGTTTGTGGCTGCCACTCAGCCCATCACGGCCTTGGCGTTTATCTTTGATGGTCTGCACTATGGAATGTCGGATTTCTCCTATGCAGCATGCTCTATGGTGAGTCAGGTCCTTGTTAGACTTTGTTGGATAATGTTGCTTCTGATGCTTTTTTCCTCACGCGTGTGTGTACAGATGGTGGTTGGGGCAATATCTTCAGTGTTTTTGCTGTATGCTCCTTCGGCGACTGGTCTCCATGGAGTCTGGCTCGGGTTGAGTCTGTTTATGGGCTTGCGTATGGTGGCTGGATTTGCCAGGTTAGCTGCCAAAATGATTTGACCTGCGAATACATGCATCCTTAAGAATCATTGTTTGTATTAGTTGGTAGATAACTTTCTGGTTTGATTTGGGTATGAAGATTGATGTGGAGAAAAGGGCCATGGCGGTTCATGCATGGCGACCTTGGTGCAGCCAAGGTAGTATTGTGGTATGATGTTTAGACTTAAGAATGTGGCTTTTGGGGGCTTTCAAGTGTTGACGTTTGTGTTTGCTGCATGAGCAGATTGCAGACTGATGGCCAAGCCTCTGCAGTCCAATGGGAACCAGGAAAGCAGCACAAGTCAGAGCAGTGTATAAACATATATATATATATATATTGTAGGAAATATAAGTAAGTGTGATTATATCATTATATCCAAGTCTCACTGGGGGCATCAAGAGAGGCCATTGTGTCATGGCTTTTCATTTTTTGGTACACAAAAGTATGTTGGAATCTGTACAAAGACGTTTGATATTCACCGGACAGCCTCTCAGGCTTTGAGGAGAAGTAGAAAGATGGAATAGAAGTGAAGAGGGCTGTCCTGTTGGTATGCCTTGAATCAATCAATCTTCACATCACAGCAATACATATATATATATAAATAAGCCTCACTGCTATGGCTTTGGTCTAATCTCTGGTGATCCATCTGCGCCCTCTAACCTCAAACGCACCATACGGCTGATCGCTACTGCTCTCGCCACCGCTCTCAGCACTTGTGTATCCTGATTTCCTTCGATGATGCTTTTTGCTCTTTGTTACTCCGCTGTCACTAAAGCTCCCGTTCAAAAGCGGATCGTCAATCCCACGGATCACTCTTCCACCCGACACACAACTGTCGTCTTTCACTCTTCTCTTTTCCTTATCATCCTTCTTCTTTATGTTTTGTGAGATTTTGTGTAGTTTTTCATTGAACTTTGTGATGCTCTTCTCCACCGGCTCGACCGCTTGAGTTACCGTGAATTTCACGTCTTTCACAATCTGCAAAGCAAAAGCAAACACCTTGTGATCACAAAATGATATATATAATATATATATATGATTAAAAAAGACTCACGTATTCACCGCCGCCCACAAAAACATCTCTCATGCTCTCTTTGATGGTCATTCCGCCGCCTCTGACATCAACATCTGGTTGTGGGAGGCGGAGCTTGGTGGGTCTCTCACTGTCCCGAACCTCGTCTGGATCAATAGGACAGTCGACAGATGCGTAATCTCCAAGAACCGCTACAGCTCCCGTAAAGCGGTCTCCCATCAGCTCGTATGGTTTGGCAGGAAACACATAGAGGTGAACCACGGACGCAATACCCATCTGTGCTGATTCACCAAACATTCTTAACATCTCTCTCTACTCTTTTTGAAATGATTAATTGGGTAACAGAAGAGAGAGAGAGAGAGAGAGCAGCTACCTCTATGCAAATGATGAAGTCTTGCACACTCGACTTCAACTGTAAGCTTTGTGCAATGGAACTTTTGAACAAACCCAAGGAATAGAGAAGAGCAATGGCAACACCTTGCCACCATGTCAGAAACACAATCGATTTGAATGTTAAGAACTTGGCCAACGGTTTTATGTGTGCGAGCTCGTCTTTTGTTGCAGTGTAGAACTGAACCAGACAGTACAATGCCCATGACTGACTGAAATTCAGAACAACTGCCATGTAAGGGTACCTACATCAATATACCCATAAGATGGATTTTCTTTTCTTTTAAAAAAGGGTTTTATGGTTTCATGTTTCCAATGCTTACCCGCAATTCCATTTGAACTCTCCTTCGCAGTATACGCCAAAGGCTTCGAGAATGACAGCCGTGAGAGCAGTCAGTGACTTTATTATCATCTGCCAGAGGAGAAGAAATTGTTTATGCTCCACCCAAAAAGACAAGAGATTCGAGGGACGAGAAATAGGGTGAGGCCAAACATACATATTGAACAATACCAAACTTGACAACTTGATAAAACCATCGACTGAGTCTCCACGGTTTTAACAAGTAATTCATCGGAAAAGGATGCTTAATTGTTCCTTTATCATCATTGTGATCCAAAAGTGGTGCCCTGAACTTCATACGCCCTTGTCTCTCCATGAACTCAATCGTCCTTTCTTCTCCACCTGACGGAAACAAATTCAAGATTCCTTAAAAATGTAATAACATTGATAAGCTCTAAACTCAGATCTTGCTTAGCTCAGCATGACAAGAAATCAAACTACATCTTGTTCCTTAGAGCAGAGGAAAAGAAAATGTTAAGCTAAGAGACGCCGCAAGCACTGAGTTGATCATACCTAAGCAGGCCACAAGGTATCTTCCAAAACAGTACATGGCAAAAGATTCATAACAATCTCGAAGAATCCCACTATCAACGCTAATGGATGGATTCACCAGTGATGCAAACTGTTCAAGCAAACCCAGTTAGGACCCGAGACACACAGAGCTTCAACAATGCTCAATACAACATACAAAACCCCCCATTCTGATAAGCTTACTCACAGACTCTATGGAATAACAAGGAACCATGAGGATGACTCCGATCAAAAACTTCTGCTCCTGCAGACAGAAAAAGACCCATTCACAAAGTAACACAGAAAACTCACAAAAAGGGGTTGAGCTCTTGAGACAAACCTCAGGATTCTTATAAGTAGAAAGATGGTCGAACAGTAGATATAAGGAAAGCGAGAGGGTCAGAAGTAGGAAAACACCGGCGATCAAACTTGCCCATGCCGGCGGCGAGTAAGTCAATTGCGGAAGGAGATGGTGGTAGTTTGAAATCTCCATCTACACGCAACAAATCAATTGCAAAAGAATATTAGCTACATAATTGACTCTGATAAACACCATGTAGCCCAAGTGATAGCCCAAAGAGCCTCTCATTCATGATTCAGTTTGCCGAAAAGAGATGGAACTAACGAATCTGAAACGAACCCAGCTCAAAATTTGATAATATATCAACGGAAGGAAGAGCCTTTCGAATCGAGCTCAGCTGGCATTACACCTGACTGAAAATTCACAAATTATTCATACAACCCTAGAACAGAGTTATTACACTGATTGAGATGCAAGGGAAATTGATCCGAAGAAGGATACTTGATGAAGATCATGGAAAGAAGAGGCAGTAATGGCAGATGTAGAGGAAAAGGGCGATGAGGTATTAATCGGACATTACGTCTGCATATCCCAGAACGCATCAAAGCATGAGACGAGACACAAAAAGAAGATGCCTTTCATCTTCAATTCGATTGTTGAAAATGAGAAAAAAGATAAAATTTTAAAATGAAATTACCTAATCTTATTTTAGACGTGAAATATTGTGCAATTTGATAAATAAGTTAAAATATACTCATAGTACATATTTCATCGTGAAATAAACTTTTTGATATAATTTAGTTTTATAACAAATTATTTAAATATAATTTTGACTTTGTTCAATTGTTCCACATTTTGGATCGCATTTTTGTCTAATGAATTCCAATTTCCAATTAGATTTTTAGTTCCATTAAATAAAAAGAGAAAAGGAAGGAAAACTGAGAAACGGCACGCCTACTTGACACGCAATAACAGAACGGGACACAGTCTAAAATGATCGATGAGGAGGAGGTCCTCATCATCACCATGAAGTAAGTGCTACGCGTGGGTTTGCGAACACGGTGCGTGCGTGTGACTCATACCGTAAATGGCGACGAAGTGACCACGTTCAGTTCAGGGATTTACACTCACGCGCTCTCTTTCTTCGATACTCAATTGCCTTTGCTTCCTACGTTTCTGCTTCTGCTTCTGATCGAGAGTCAAGATAAGATGACTAACATGGCGATCCGTCTCCTCCTGCTTTCAGCTTTCATGCTTTTACAGGCAATGACTCTTTCCAGTCTCATGTGCAATTCTCCTCCTTCTTCTACTCTTATCCATACGATTTATGCAATTTCTCGCCCATTTGTTGTGATTCATCTTACCCTTTTCTCCCTTTTTTGGTTCGTTTGCTGTTTCTAATTATGCTTCACTTTGGGGAGGGGGTCAACTATACGTTTTGTTTGAAAAGTTCAGGCACTGTTTTGAGGGCTTATGGGGTTTAATTAGAAACAAAATACTTGTTGGCTTTGCTAGAAGATCTGCCTTTATGACATGTTTTGGCTGAACAACTCTGGAGCTCTTCATGTTATGTGATCTCCTGGCTGTTGTTGAACTGGATTGTTCTGATGTTGCAGGAGATCAATTCCTCAGTTTTACCTAGTGCAGATCAAACTGTACTCACCACCCACTCTGCACTTAGGTAATGTACTTGAGATGTGGCCCCTGCTTTGAATATTGTGTCTGGGTTTTGGTTCCCCCTGATCGCTGGAGTACTTAAATATGTATTTTCTGTTATCTGGGTTTCTGGTTCACGAGTTTTATTCAAACATTGTGGGCTTCTTTTCATCGCATTGACTATTGATGTATCTCTTGTAATATTTTCTGGTTAGTAGCAAGCATTCAAAAGAGTACTGTGCTATGTATGACATATGTGGAGTACGCGGTGATGGAAAAGTGCTCAACTGCCCTTTTGCTTCACCCTCCGTGAAGGTATACGATATTTCAGAGTAGAAACACCACACATGTAATGTGATTAGCTCTTGTTCAACTGGATTTACTTGTCAGCACCTTTTTTGCTTGATCATACTGAACTTGTTTCTGCAGCCTGATGATCTTTTTTCTGCTAAAATCCAAAGCTTGTGTCCAACGATAAGTGGAAATGTTTGCTGTACAGAGGCTCAGTTTGACACCTTGAGGACTCAGGTTCATCAGGTGAGCCTTTTTGTATCTAAAAGAAAACAAAAATTGAGATCAGTAAGCAAATAGAAAGGTGGATGATGATAGTTCCAATAAGCAGTGAATTTCAAAGAGATGGATTCTTTTCTTTTCTTATAGTTTCCTGATAACTCTTTTATTTCTCCAAAAGGGCATTTATCTTTTACCTCGGTAGCTCATCTGGGCGTGCCTATTAATCATTCTGAATTCATCTTTCTTGTGAAGCAGCTCATTTCTGATTGCTCATTGATTGATTTATTTCAGGCTGTACCTTTTCTCGTGGGCTGTCCTGCATGCTTGAGAAACTTCTTAAATCTGTTTTGCGAGCTCTCATGCTCTCCAAATCAGTCTTTGTTCATCAATGTCACTTCGGTTGCTGAGGTTGGCTTCTCCATTGATGCGGCGAATTCTACTTGGCATGAAGTCCTTAACTAAATTTTTTTAGTTCGATAGCATTACTAATACTTATGGTTGTTGTTTAAGGTGAAAGGAAATCTGACAGTGGATGGTATAGATTATTATGTAACTGATACATTTGGAGAAGGGCTATATGAGTCATGTAAAGAGGTGAAGTTTGGGACTATGAACACACGTGCGATAAACTTTGTTGGTGGTGGCGCACAGAACTTCAGAGGTGATATGCAGTCAGTTTCAAGGCTTGCCAAACCCTTCTCCTTGTTTGGATATCTTACGAATAATCTGTAGTTCGCCTTTTCAGAGTGGTTTGCATTTATTGGTCAGAAAGCACCACCAGGTTTCCCCGGTTCACCCTATGCCATCAATTTCAAACCAAACCCCTCATTATCAAACAAAATGATGGCGATGAATGTATCTACTTATTCTTGTGGTGACACATCGCTTGGTTGCTCCTGTGGTGATTGTCCTTCATCGGCTGCTTGCTCGAACCCTGAACCTCCACCGCCCCACGAAAAGGAGACTTGTTTGATCAGAATTGGTCCTCTTAAGGTTGAAGCTAGGAGATTGAAACTTTGTGACTTCAGAACATGGATAAGTTGTTGTGATGTTTGATTTGGTTTTGTCAATTATATTTGCAGGTCAAATGCATTGAATTATCAATGGTTGTTGCATATGTTTTGCTGGCCTCCTGTTTCTTTGGATGGGTCAGTTTTTATCGCAGAAGAGATGCAACACAACCTGCAAGTAGCGCAGAGCCTCTATTGCATTCTGTGGAAGAAGATAGTGCTGATATTGCACAGAAGGACAACAGACTTGGTGTCAAGGTATATCGTAGTGCTGGTTAATTTCTGCATTGTACAATATATATGTGGTGGATTATCCTAGATTTATTACAAAAAGAAGAAGAAATTCCCGTCAAGGGAAAAAAGTGATCAGTCAACTTCTTGTTAGGTGGTGAGGCGTGCTCAACTCTCTTCCGTTCAAAGATACATGGCAAACTTTTACAGGTTCATCTTCAGTCCTATTTTGAGCATGGATATTTTGCGCAGCGATAGCGAGAAAAAAGTTGAGACGAAATTTAAATGCTTTCAAATTTTTCTTTCAGAACATACGGATCATGGATTGCTAGAAATCCGTCTCTTGTGCTTTTTGGGTCGGTGGCTATTGTTCTTGTGCTCTGTTTAGGCCTCTGTCGGTTTAAGGTGGAAACACAACCAGAGAGGGTATGGAAATAATGTCATCATGATATGTTTTAGGAACTATATATGATTTTGATTTAGCTATGAAAGAACTGCAAACATCGTTCATGTGACATTTTTATGTTTCACAGCTGTGGGTAGGTCCAGGGAGCAAAGCAGCAGAAGAGAAACAGTTCTTTGATAGCCACCTTTCACCGTTCTACAGAATTGAACAGGTAACTTTAAATTCTTATATTCGCTTACGCATATGTCAACCTATTCCTTATGCCATATTACTTCTGGTTCCTGACTTTTGTACATCTTCATAACAGCTCATCTTGGCCACTGTTCCCAATGCCGAGACTGGGAAGGCGCCTGGTATCGTGACGGAGGAAAATATTCTTTTGCTTTTTGACATACAAGAGAAGGTCTTGGGAATATTGCTTTAGATTTATTGAAGTGGATCTAAATGTGAAGTTCTTTATAATGATTTTTGGGCGCAGCTATTTATTTCTTTTGTATCTCTTTATTTTTCTACAACTTTATCAGGTTGATCAAATCAGTGGAAATTATTCAGATTCAGAGGTCTCTCTGACTGATATTTGCTTGAAGCCACTGGGAAATGATTGCGCTACTCAGAGTATTCTGCAGGTTTGTTTACATTGAAAATAGCCTAAACATTCGACTTTTGGATATTTTACAGAGAGAGAGGTTTGTGTGTTTCTCTAAACTATGTAGACATGAGAACTTATATTGCATATAAAAATTTGATCACCTTCTGCACCTAAACATTTGAATTTGTTTGCTTTCAGTATTTCAAGATGGATTCTGGAAATTTTGATGAATATGGAGGAGTTGAACATGCTGAATACTGTTTCCAGGTCCGTCAGTGACATGATAATATGCAAGCAGTCCATCATAGTCACATTGTTGAAATTGTGCCATATCTTTTAGTAAAAACTAAATACTTCTATGTTAATCTGCATCTTCAAAATTCCAGCATTACACTTCTTCCGAGACGTGTCTGAGCGCTTTTCAGGCACCCATTGATCCAAGCGCAGTCTTAGGAGGATTCTCTGGCAATAATTATTCAGAGGTAACAGTTTCTGCATTTGTTTGTTCAATATTTTCTTTTGGGAGCTTCTCTGACCATACTAGAAACTGTAATTTCAGGCTACTGCATTCGTGGTAACATACCCGGTTAATAATGCCCTTGGAGATTCAAGCATCAAGAATGCTAGGGCAGTAGCATGGGAGAAATCTTTCATTCAATTAGCAAAGGTTTTGCTTTTAGCGTTGCCCTTTCATTCAATTAGCAAAGGTTTTGCTTTTAGCGTTGCCCTTTTTCTTCATAGCTTAAATACGTATTATGCTGTTTGTTGAAGTTGATACAGCTTTTCTTTCCTTGATAGATACTGCAACCTTTTTATCATCTTAGATTTCAATCTTCTTATCATCTTAAACTTAAATTTGTTAGGAGGAGCTGCTACCGATGGTGAAATCTAGGAATTTGACTATTTCATTTTCATCCGAAAGCTCGATCGAGGAAGAGCTGAAAAGAGAAAGCACTGCCGACGTTATAACCATAGCTGTATGATAGTAAACATAATTGAGGCATATCTCTTACCATCTTCCTCTCAAAATTTTCATACCATAGGTTTTTATCGATTATTTTTTTGTTTATTTGGCCAGGCAAGCTATCTGGTCATGTTTGTTTATATTTCCATTACACTTGGTGATGCTCCACAATTATCCACTTTCTACATTTCATCCAAGGTATGATCGTGGTATTACTCTCAGGTGTCTTGTGTGTAGTAAAGGCATTTCAGTAGTGTTTACTCACATGAATGGTCATGTAGAATCGCATCTATCTTCTGGGTATCCATTATTACAAATTTAATGAGAGGAATCTTATGATATGTTTGTAAATGACTTATAAATATTAATCCCTAAATGTAACAGATCTTAATGCTTGAATATGGATAAGGTGGCCTTTGCATAAGATTTCATAACCTTTTCTTTCTTTCTAAGCCACAATAGTAAGAATGTACCTTTATTAAAAGCTAAAGGATCCCATTCACTCATCTGAAACATTGCTGAAGTTTTCATCCTTTGACATATCGTACTGACATATATCATGGTTTCTAGGTTTTGCTCGGTCTTTCAGGGGTTGTGCTTGTCTTGATCTCTGTACTTGGATCTGTTGGTTTGTTCAGCTTCCTTGGAGTTAAATCGACATTGATCATAATGGAAGTCATTCCTTTCCTAGTTCTGGCTGTAAGTCCATTTTCACCGTCCCTGGTATCAACTGTGGAAAATTGGGTGTATTTATTGAGGGATATATACGAATGACTCTCCATACTTTAACAGGTCGGAGTGGATAATATGTGCTTATTGGTTCACTCTGTAAAAAGACAAGCTCGTGGTGTTCCCTTAGAGGAACGGATAAGCTCTGCTCTCGTTGAAGTAGGCCCATCCATAACACTGGCGAGTTTATCCGAGGTCTTGGCTTTTGCTGTCGGAGCTTTTGTTCCAATGCCAGCGTGTCGTGTCTTCTCTATGTTTGCAGGTTTGTAAAAATGGTCTTGTTGCTTTTTTATATCCTTCTGTGAGCTCATGAATTATCGCCTTTTTCTATGTGGATGCAGCTTTGGCTATTCTGCTGGACTTCTTTTTGCAACTCACTGCGTTTGTTGCGCTGATAGTTTTCGATTCTAAAAGAGCTGAGGATAACAGAATTGATTGTTTCCCTTGCATAACAGTTCCATTATCATCTGGAGAACCCGTAGAAGGTACGTTGGAGTGTCAATATTAGCTTAGCTTCTTTTCTATATGTATTATTTTCGTTCGATATAATATTGAATCATATGCAGCTAGAAGATCGGGGTTGCTGGAGAGATACATGAAGGTGCAACTCATACTTTCATGTTCCCAGTCATATCCACACATTATGCACAAACAAATCATACTGAATATTTGTTGATTCTATTGTTTGGCTGTTCTGCAGGAGATTCATGCTCCATTTCTTGGACTTTGGGGTGTTAAAATGGTTGTGGTCACAATATTTTTGGCTTTTTCCCTTGCAAGCATCGTAAGCTACATACTGCATCATGCTCTCTTTTTTACCATTTCCAACTTGCATTTTGATATCTGTAATTTCAACTCCACAGTAATAATTTCTTGCCAACTTAAACTTCCCCACTGTTTGACATCTTTTAGGCCTTGTGCCCAAGGCTTGAAACTGGCTTGGAACAGAAGATTGTTCTTCCTCGGGACTCCTACCTCCAAGTTTGTAGCTTTCCAATTTGAACAATTCGTCGTTTTTCGTTTTCCTTCGGCTCTTTCTGACCAAAAACAATGTGGAGTTATATTCGACAGGATTATTTTGACAGTCTTGAAGAGTACCTTAGAGTAGGGCCACCATTGTATTTTGTTGTGAAGGATTATAATTACAGGTTATTCTCTCTGTCTCTTCCAGCACATGCAAAAGACACAAATGCTTACTGGTAAATTAATCTTGCTGTTTTACACATAATGAAATGGATTGTTTGTGCAGCTTAGAATCAAGACATACAAATCAGTTGTGCTCTATCAGCCAGTGTGATTCCAATTCCCTATTAAATGAGGTAATCAGCGACGGAGAATATTTTTCTTGAACTTGCTATGATATAGTGCTTTCTATACCTTACTGTTATTCACACTTTAAAGAGACCCCATTTCAGAATAAATTACATTCTGATCAGAAAATGGTGTATTTCCCCTTTACTAAATATATTGTACCATTACATTAAATTTTGATGTTTTTTGGGTAAAATCAACTCTTCGTTCATTGGTACTGGGCAGAGTTAAGGGTGCCCAAACAAAGGTTCTGCACTTTAATCTTTTTATGCCTTAATCATTTCTTCCAGATATCAAGAGCGTCACAGGTTGCGGAATCGAGTTACATTGCTAAACCAGCTGCTTCTTGGCTCGACGATTTTCTTGTATGGTTATCACCCGAGGCTTTCGGCTGTTGTCGGAAGTTCACCAATGGAAGCTACTGTCCGCCAGATGACCAGGTCAATGCTTTTCTTGCTGCTTTTAGTGGAAACTATGTGTGCATTGTCATTTCCGTTCACGTTTCAACAAAGATCTCATATTTTGATTGCGAAAGCAATGACACAAGTGATTTGGACTTCGTCATGGATCACATCGCACATACATGAAAGTGCGCTAGAATCATACATGGACTTATAATTGCTTTAAATCATACATCTACTGCTTTATTGCCCATTCATCTTGCATCTCTGAAACTTTGTTTGCTAATTTTATTTTTCAATCTCCAGCCACCTTGCTGCTGGCCTGAGGATGATTCGTGCGGGCTAGATGGGATTTGTAAAGACTGTACAACGGTAATCCCCCCTTTTGTATCGCTCAATGCTATCTTGGATACAACTAACTCTGCAAACCAATGCAGTGCTTTCGGCACTCAGATTTAGTCCACGATCGTCCATCTACGGCTCAATTTAGAGAGAAGCTACCTTGGTTTCTTGACGCCTTGCCATCCGCGGACTGTGCAAAGGGTGGTCGTGGGGCTTATACCAATAGCGTTGATTTAAGAGGTTTTATGTTGTTCTCAGTTTTGTTTTCCAAGAAGAAATTTATTTTCGCTTACAAGATTTTTGTGTTTGATTTGTTGGAAGTGTGAGTTTCTTTGGGACACTTGATTTTATCAGGTTATGAAAGTGGCGTTATACGGGCATCTGAGTTCCGTACATATCACATACCACTTAACAAACAAGTACGGCACTAATGTTACTGATAAGTACCAACTATGTTTGTGACACGAAATATCCTGTGTTTTCAGTCTGTGTATGTTTTCTCAGGGTGACTATGTTAATGCCATGCGAGCTGCTCGGGAGTTCAGTTCAAGAATGTCCAATATTTTAAAGGTTTGAACTTATTGACAAAT
The DNA here is from genome assembly GCA_036759665.1 of Gynandropsis gynandra. Taxonomy (NCBI): domain Eukaryota; kingdom Viridiplantae; phylum Streptophyta; class Magnoliopsida; order Brassicales; family Cleomaceae; genus Gynandropsis; species Gynandropsis gynandra. The sequence goes on from CM071868.1 coordinate 43,015,403, forward strand.
ATAATCCTTTATTTTACTTTTAACATGTTCGAAGTTCAACTAGAAATAGCTTATTTATTTCAAGGGTGGACAATCGAGTGTCGTTAATCTTCTACAGAATATGTTCAAATTTGCTTAGCGTTTTATGATATGTCTCTTTATGCAGATTGATGTCTTTCCGTATTCAGTCTTTTACATCTTCTTCGAGCAATATCTTGATATCTGGAGAGTAGCTCTGACCAACATTGCTATAGCAATCAGTTCGTTTCTGATCTTTCAAATTTTTAGTCTCTGCTATAGATTGTACACAAGGGGGACTCTTTAAAGTTCTGATAAACTGTTTTGGCAGGTGCTATATTCATTGTCTGCCTAGTTATCACTTCCAGGTTGGTTCCTATGCTACTCATTGCAAATCCTTGATAATCTGTGCAGAAGGCTTGACCTTGTTTTTCTTTAATATTTCCAGTGTCTGGAGTTCAGCTATCGTTGTCCTTGTGTTGGTGATGATGCTCTTGGATCTCATGGTACATGTTTTGCCCAGTAACTACTGCAGCGTTTTTTTTCTTTGGTTCATATGTTTCTTGATGTTTATAGTTACAATTACTGATAATGATGCGGTGATGCAGGGTATGATGGCAATTCTGGGCATCCAACTCAATGCAGTCTCTGTTGTGAATCTGATAATGTCAATTGGGATTGCTGTAGAATTCTGTGTGCATATATCGCATGCTTTCCTGGTAAGAACCAGGGTGAAGCCATTGATCCTTGATACTATGAATGATCAAATGTTATGTTAGCTTTTAGATTAAGTCCACACCGCATGTGTTCTGTATACTGCAATGTGTGTGTGGGTGTGTATGGACGTAGCTCACGTTCTACCTAAAAGGTTGTCAAAAGGATGCGATATTTTCCGTTGGTGATTCCAGTCCTTGTGGTGTAGTATGCACAACCTTAGCGAAAATCCATCCATTAGAAGATTTTTTTGCTCTGCCTCTTCTTGAGGCATCTGTTGACGAAACTGCTGCCATAGAGGATATATTGTGATAAGAGATTTATGACTCTTCTATTGGTTCAAATGCAGGTGAGTAGTGGGGATAGGGAACAAAGAGCCAAGGAAGCATTAGGAACAATGGGCGCTTCTGTGTTCAGGTGATGAATCTTACTAAAGATGTTATTAGGTCATGGATTAAGTTTCAATGGGTTGCACATTATGCCTTGGGACTGCCCATCCAGTAAACCCAAGGATCTGAGGTTCTTAAGAATAGAAGAAATATATCAATAGGGTCTCGGCTTGTGTAGATCTGAGACATTAATGTCATTTGTTTTTGCACAGTGGGATTACACTCACAAAATTTGTTGGAGTGATTGTGCTTTGCTTCTCAAGATCAGAGATTTTTGTGGTGAGGACGTTAGCTCTCGTACGTTTTGATGTTCTTCCCTGACAACAGAGAATGGAGTTCTTTCATAATTGGGTCTCTCGTTGCTTACAGGTCTACTACTTCCAAATGTACTTGGCGTTGGTTATCATCGGCTTCTTGCATGGCCTTGTGTTCTTACCAGTAAGTTAGTTCGAACGTGTCAAAACAGATGAATGTGTTGGAGGGTATCTGAAAGAGCTAATGGTGGTTCATGTGTATGTTTGGTTTGCAGGTCATATTGAGTTTAGTTGGTCCTCCTCCACAACAGACGGCCATCGAGGAACATCACTGATGACCCCCCGAGATTCTGTATAGATTGACAAATGTTTCCAAGTATATTCAGCACAAAACAAAACTTGTATTTTCTTGCTGGACGTATGTTGTAAGATGAACAAACTTCAAGCTGAATGACTTCTCACATAAATGATTTACAAAACGATAAAATGGACATCACACATTCCTTTCCTATAATTTTCTATGGGATGGATTTTGTGAGGGAGTGATGAACCAAGAGTCTGATGGTGTGTCTCTGAGACGACCTGCTGCTTATGTCTATACATTCCTCGAGATCAGCATCACATGTGAGGAGAACCCATTCCTCATCATCGTCCAGATACTTGAGACTGAAGTCAGTCGCCACATCAAAGGCAAAACGGTCCGCAATCTCTCGCCGCAGATCCTCGAGTCGCCAAAGCGGTTGCAGGCTCAGCGACGCTTTAGATTCTCGGAAAGTGGCCTCCACTCTGATCTCCGTCAGATCCTTTGTGGTTTGGGCCGTGGCCAAGGGATGTAGAGGGGTCGTCTTGCAGTGTCTATGCAACGGAGCACTCGGGGTCGTCTTGCAGTGTCTATGCAATGGAGCACTTGGGGTGGCCGCATTGACGGCAGTATCGGAGAAGGTGGTACCGGTGGAGCTGCAGGAGGTGTGGGTGGCGGAAGAAGAGGGAGAGGCTCTGGTGATGTTGGGATCTGAAGCAGTTGTAAGTTGAGGGAAAGTGGAGTAAAAAGAAGAGAGATGAAGAGAGGGTTGAACTCCTTGGACGGACTCCATCACCACCTGCAGTTTGCGAAGGGAATGCCCCACTTTCTTTATCTTCCTCGAAGGCCACCTCGATATCCCGTGTTGTCTGCATACCCTTTTCAGCGTTGTTGGACACACTGCAATCAACACCCAGCATCCCTTACCTTCCGGACGATCAAACCGCATGCAATCACATTATATATATATATGTATATATATCTCACTCACCGCCTATGCTTTTAGCCGCTTCCTTGAGGCTTCCTGCAAAGTGTTGTCTCAGAACCTCCAAGCTAATCTCCTTTTCCGCTTTGCTTCTTCTCTTCTTCTCCGCGGATGATGATTCTCCCTCCTCTCCGCTCTTCGTCCATGTGGCCTTGCATTCATCATCTCTCTGATACTCCCACGACAGCGACACGTTTTTGCCTCTCCGGTTAGCCTCTACCATGTGTGAGATCCACGGTGACTCTTCAGGGGAAGTTTCCCTCACAAGGGTTGGTTGCTTAACCGGAAAGATGACTTCTTCAGCAAGCTCCTTGTCCACCACCAGATGCGCGGAGCGCCAGAACCGCTGATGCAGCTCGGTCACGAGGGCGTTGAGGGTCTGCCTCTGGGTTCCGGCGTCGCGAGAGTCTCTGGGAAAGAAGAGCTCGAGGACAAACTCCACTGCACTGGTGGCTCTACTCACCAGAGGGACAGCGAGAGCTGCGTGGAGACCGAACATCCGGGCCACGTGCGAGAGGGGATAGGTGGACTTGGTGAAGATGGAGACGTCGGTGGCGAAACAACGTTTGTTGGTAGCGAAGGCTCTGCCGGCGATGCCTTGGAGGCGAAGCAGATGGTGGTGGGAGCAGGTGGCGAGGAAGCAGCGACTGTCATCGTCAGCGGCGAAGGAGGCGGAATGGACGATGGAGATGCAGCGAGAATGGTGGAGACAGGGGGCCCAGGTGAGAGCAAGAGGGAGGCCATGGGATCGGCAGATGCTGTGGAGAAGGTCGGGGGCCACGGGGTGTTGAGAAGGCAGCATTGGGAGAGTAGGAAGAAACGATGAGAAGAAGCAGAAGGGATGCATTGCATTGCATCTTATATGAAATGCATTTAGTTTGTGTCTTTATTATAACCTGATTACGTGTATAACCATTGAAGCTCTCCAAAGGTTGCTTACGTTTTCATTCATTCGGAGGAGGAATATATATATTTTTATTTTAAAAAATAAAAATAAATATATGCAGAGAGAGTCAATGCTGAGCAGTGCTCCAACAGTGCAGTGACACGATTGCTTCGAATAAATATCACAACTTTGTGTGTTTTTGGAGGACGAAAGTTATGGTTTTTCTTCTCATCTTTTGTAATAATACAATTCAATATTATGGTTTTCTTCTCATTTTTGTAATAATAGATTTCAATATTATGGTTTTCTTCTCATCTTTTGGAATAATAGATTTCAATAATAGGTTTCTTACACCATCATGTTTCGATGGTATCTTCAGACTTCAATGTTGGAGTTTTGCAGAATCTTTCATGTGGGACCCACTCTTCCTGTTTTAGTCCGATCCTCTGAATAGATTCTCGGAAGCCATTGCATTGTGAGCCTTCTTCTCCCCATACACAACTCTGATAATACGTACTGTACTTTCACCTTCAATCTAATATGCATACATATACATATATATGATCTTTTCACGTTCGATTTAATATATATATATATAATCTTTACATGCTTCATCTCTTTCAGAATCTTTGTCTCGCTCTCATTATTTTATATGTATCATAATGAAACGTCACTTGTTATCCCTTCAAAACCTTATTTATCCATATGATCAATAGGTTTAATTAGTTAATTAATTAAATGCCTTTGATTACGCCACTATATAAATAACATATAAAAACGCATCCTGATAATAATCTTATCAATATTTTATATATGTACTTGTTATTATTATGAATGCGGAATATTATTTTTCCATCATCAGCCTTTTACTTTTCAATGATTATTAGTGTTGCAGTTACGTGCCTTGCACAAAACCGTCCACTAAACTAATAAATTATAATCTCTTGTATTTAATTAATCGCATTCTTAATTAATTGTGTGACATGGTATCTCCATATGACATCAGCGCCCTGTCTCTGTCGGAATCATCACCACTGTTTATCTATATTCTTCCATTGCTTAATTTTATATATATGTATATATTTATATACACTTGGAGGTTCTCTTTCCTTTCGTCACGATTATATATGTTAAAAATGTGTATAATCCACTCAACTTTACATATACACAACGACGCAATGCATAGATCGATATATATATATATATATCTAATATGAGATGGATTTATATAGTTACAGTATAATAGTAATTATGACGCATCATCTTTGGTCATCGTCAAACATTTGCATACATATCATTAAGGGAATCGAACAATGTTAAAGTAGAAAAATAATGGTTTCGGATTCTAATGAAAGAAGATGGAGGAAAAGGGATTTACAGACAAGATAATAAGAATAGGTACATATTTGTTATACACACATATATATATAGCTTTGACGAATAAAGGTATATGTATATATATGAGTGTAACATATTTAATGAAAGAAATGAAGTCAACCAGCCATAGTTTATTCGAAACAAGATCCATCATCCATATATATATATATAATAAAAAGCTCTCTCAGTTGTTATTATATCGAGCTTTTCCAATCAAGATTCTTCCCTCAAGTTATGATACAAGTCAAGCAACCACTATTTTTATTATTTTAATTGGCCACACATATATATATATATATAATAGTGGTTTTATTTAGGGAAAGGAAAAGGAAGGAAGAGAGAGCATAGTGTTGAGATGTGATGCGAGAGCTCTAAGCGGCACAAGTGGCACAGGAGCAAGCGTCGCTACACTTGCAGAAGGCCTTGCCCGTTCCAGAGACTTGGGTCTTGGCGCAGGTGCACGGGTTGCAGCCGCAGTGCGATCCACACGAGCACATCTTGTGTCCCTCATCAAGACTCGACGTCTCGCTCCTCCTGCACCTGCAAGTGTCTCCGCCTGGACATGGAGAGGGGCAACCGCAGCTTTCGTTGCAGCCACTGCCTGAGATTCCTTTCCCGGTCTCCGCCATTGTCTTCACAAGCTGATCTTTTTTCTCCAGTTTATTATTCTTCTGTTCGTTTATATGCTCACGGGTGTCTTCCAGAATCCGCTGCTGGGTTAACAGGTGGTCCGTGTACGTGGCGTCCGGCTATGACACGTGGCCACGGTGACTCATCTGATGTGTGGGACCTTCCCTTTCATAGCATGTAGTGCACTTTGATATCCAAGGAGGTCAGACCATTTGAAAATATCTACTTATGGAACTAAACCCCAAACCCTATATTGACCGCATCAGTTTAGGTCAAGGGAGTATCTTGCATTCATTCCAAGTGTGTCTGTTGCTAATTGTTATACGCAAGAAAGCAGGAAGCCGTTTCAATTTCATCATATGAAGCCACGCCCCAAAGACTAATCAAAGCTTTGTCATTTTCCGTTTCCCTCAACCAGTGCCATCTATGGCGGCGCTCTGCTACTTGCCTCCCTCCAAACCCATATTCCCTTCCTCATCAAAATCGCATTTTTCTTCGCCTTCTCTTTCAGCCAGGCCACTTCTTTCGAGATGCAGAGCCTCCCTCTCGCCCGTCGTCGCCACCGAGCCTTACCCTATCTTCGCCTCCGTCAAGACCTTCGCCCCGGCGACAGTTGCCAATCTCGGCCCTGGCTTCGATTTCCTCGGCTGCGCTGTTGACGGCCTCGGTGACCACGTTACACTGTCCGTGGACCCCTCTGTCAGACCCGGCGAGGTCTCTATCACCGAGATCTCTGGCACCACCAAGAAGCTCAATACCAATCCTCTTTGGAACTGCGCCGGGATAGCAGCTATCGCCACCATGAAGCTCCTCCGAATCCGTTCTGTCGGTCTCTCCCTCTCTCTCCGGAAAGGCCTCCCTCTGGGCAGCGGACTCGGATCCAGCGCCGCCAGCGCGGCCGCGGCCTCGGTCGCTGTCAACGAAATGTTCGGTAGGAAACTCGGTGTCAGGGAGCTGGTTCTAGCTGGACTAGAATCCGAAGCCAAGGTCTCTGGTTATCACGCCGATAACATAGCGCCGGCAATCATGGGCGGGTTTGTTCTGATCAGGAGCTACGACCCGCTTGAGCTGAAGCCTCTGCGGTTCCCGGAAGAGAAAGATTTGTTCTTCGTGTTGGTGATCCCAGAATTCGAAGCCCCCACCAAGAAAATGAGGGCGGCGCTGCCGGAGGAGATAGGGATGGCTCACCACGTGTGGAACAGCAGCCAGGCCGGCGCTCTGGTGGCAGCAGTGCTCGAGGGCGATGCTTTTGCGCTAGGGACGGCGTTGTCGTCTGATAAAATAGTGGAGCCGAAGAGGGCACCGTTGATTCCAGGTATGGAGGCCGTGAAAAGGGCCGCTCTTGATGCCGGAGCCTTCGGTTGCACCATCAGTGGTGCGGGTCCTACTGCGGTTGCTGTGACCGATTTAGAGTCCAAAGGGATTGAGATCGGGGAGAAGATGGTGCAAGCTTTCATGAAAGCCGGCAACTTGAAAGCCGTGGCTTTGGTGAAGGAGCTGGACAGGGTGGGTGCTAGACTTGTGGACAGTGATTCTTGTGTTTAGCTTTGGGTCATATGTCCTCAGATGGGAACTTTTTCTTCTTTTTGAGATTGTTCTGCTTCTAGTGCGCCTTTAGTGTCTGCTCAATTGATCCGTTGGTGAAAGCTTTAGCTTTTACGTCTCGAGTGCTCCTCTGTGCCCGTTTCCATCGGCAATAGTCTGAGATCTACAATCTAAGATTGTTCTTTACCGTTTTGAGCTATAAATGTAATTGGATCCTTTGAACTAGAAAGAACAAGACAATCTAGTTACAAAATGTAAAACCATCTGCACTATTCTCAGAATGAAAATGGGTTACCAAATGTGAGAGAAAGAAGAGGTTTCGTCAGGAGGGGCATTGTGAAGTCAGTCCTGAACATTGGCAAAGTACTCGTTGGAGGACAAGTAAGCTTCAAATCCCTGAAACAGGGAGCTATCATATCAGAGTCCATTGCATTTTTAGTATATTCTAAAAAAAACATTTTTATGTATTTTGGTGGTTGAGAAAATTATCCAAATTGTTTGGTACTCTGTATTTTTAGGCAGTCTCGAGAAAATTGCAAAACCATGATTGAACAGAGTCAGCTGGTCAGCATTGATATCATCGGGAAAACAAGGATCCTCTTTTTGTATTTGACTGCCACCCATCATCCATCCTCTTTCTTCCCTTCTTTCTCAGGCTGCCCTGCCTACCGGATTCCTCTTTCTCCTTATGCTAACCTTTTCTCCTTTCAGATTCTGCCTCAGGGATCTTGTTTGGTTTCCTTTGATGACAAGCTTTGTTAAAAGAGGAAGTGAGCTGAGAAAGGATTGGTTTGATTGATGGGCAATACATGCCGTGGTTCTTCTAAGGACCAGATTTTCCAGAGATTCGATCCAGCCCAAGGCTTTTACAAGACAACCGCCTCTTCTGATCCCTCACATTCCCCTGTTTGCTTCAACGCCCAACACATTGTGACTCAGGACTTTGCAAAACACCCCCCCAAAACGTCCAACACCGCATTTCTTAACCCTCGAAGAGAAGCCATTATGAGGCGCGCCGGTGGGAACCAAGCCTGCTATGTTCTTGGTCACCAGACCCCAAACATCCGAGATCTTTTCTCCCTCGGTCGTAAACTAGGACAAGGACAATTCGGAACTACTTATCTGTGCACGGAGATCTCCTCTGGCTGTGAATATGCGTGCAAGTCCATATCTAAACGAAAGTTGATCTCCAAGGAAGATGTGGAAGATGTTCGAAGGGAAATTCAGATAATGCACCATCTGGCTGGCCACAAGAACATCGTCACCATTAAAGGTGCCTATGAGGATCCCTTGTACGTTCACATCGTGATGGAGCTTTGCTCAGGTGGAGAACTGTTTGATAGGATCATCCAGAGAGGGCATTACAGCGAGAGAAAAGCAGCTGAGCTGATAAAGATCATCGTAGGCGTTGTTGAGGCTTGCCATTCACTTGGTGTCATGCACAGAGATCTAAAGCCGGAGAATTTCTTGCTGGTCAACAAGGATGATGACTTCTCTCTCAAAGCCATTGATTTCGGCCTCTCTGTTTTCTTCAAACCAGGTGAACTTTCTGCCTCATCCATTCGTATTGCTTTCTTCTGCTGTTCATAAGACGCAACCCTTTTGGATCAACGTTGATCCAGCTGGGAATCTCTTGCTAAGAATTGTCAATACTCTCTTGCGTTGTCTCATCATAATATGTAACTTATATATAGGTCAAATATTCACGGATGTTGTTGGGAGTCCATACTATGTTGCTCCAGAGGTCCTTCTCAAACACTATGGGCCTGAGGCGGACGTGTGGACAGCAGGCATTATACTATACATCCTGTTGAGTGGAGTCCCTCCATTCTGGGCAGGTATGCATACCTTAGCTCTGCAGCGCAATGAAACAACTTGGATGCTTTTGAAAGTTTATACATGCAGAGAACAAATCGAATGTTACCTTTGCGTGTTTGATTCCAGAAACCCAGCAGGGAATCTTTGATGCAGTGTTGAAGGGACATATTGACTTCGACTCTGATCCTTGGCCACTAATTTCTGACTCTGGGAAAGACTTGATCCGCAGTATGCTATGTTCCCGGCCGTCTGAGCGATTGACTGCTCATCAAGTGTTGCGTACGTCTAATTTTCCATCCCATTTTCCTTTGCTGCATTGCTCATGTCTGGTGACTTCCTAAATCGCCTGTGACTTTTGCAGGTCATCCGTGGATCTGTGAAAACGGAGTTGCACCGGACAGGGCACTGGATCCTGCAGTGCTTTCTCGTCTCAAGCAGTTCTCTGCAATGAATAAACTGAAGCAGATGGCTTTAAGGGTGAGTAGGGTGATGGTTACACATCACAGATAGTGCATTTTCAGATGGTTATTCTGGCCATAAATGTCATCTCTTGTTATTCAGGTGATAGCTGAGAGCCTCTCCGAAGAAGAGATAGCTGGATTAAAGGAAATGTTCAAGGCAATGGATACGGATAACAGTGGCGCTATAACATTTGATGAGTTAAAAGCCGGGCTGCGAAGATATGGTTCTACACTTAAAGATACGGAGATTCGTGACCTAATGGAAGCAGTAAGTATTCTGCTCTGATCTGTCTGAATATCAATCTTGAATGCTCTTGTAAAAGTGCAAACCGTTCTGAAGCTGTGGGGCGTGCGATTCACCAGGCAGATGTTGACAACAGTGGGACCATAGATTATGGTGAATTCATAGCTGCAACAATCCATCTGAACAAATTGGAACGTGAGGAGTATCTCCTCTCTGCATTCAGGTACTTCGACAAGGATGGGAGCGGTTACATCACCATGGATGAGCTCCAGCAAGCATGTGTGGACCAGGGAATAAGTGATGTCTTTCTGGAGGATGTGATCAGAGAAGTCGACCAAGACAATGTGAGAAACCTGCACCGCATTGACATCTCAGCTCAGAAGAGTCTTGGAAAAGGCCATGGTTCGAGATTTCTTACGTCTTTTTTTGTTGTTTCAGGATGGAAGGATCGATTATGGAGAATTTGTCGCCATGATGCAAAAGGGAATGACTGGAAGAACAATGGGGAAAAGCATAAATATGGCCGCGGAACCTCTGGGATCTCTTAGTGGCTAACAAGTGACAAGACACGGTTATGTACAGGTTAGTACTTGCCAGTTCCCTCTCAACCCACCATAAATGCTCTTTCCTTCCCCATCTGACAGTCCATACCATCTGAATCTCCAGAGATGACTGAAGCTGGGACAGGACGAGCTGCAAGAATTTGGGTTGTTCTGGTTTGAGACCTTCTGGCTGAAGGTTTGAATCATGAAGTGTTGTACGTCCTAGAATGGTCTGGATATGTAAATTTGGTAGTGTATCTTCGACACAACTGACGTTATATAGGGACTTTGTGGACACTATTAAACATTTGACATCTCTGTAGTATGACGAAACTGAATGAATACATCCTCCTATCAACTGATTAATGCGGATCAGACAGTAGATGCCTTGTATCTAAACAGGAGTCTCCTTCCCTATCGATATCTCCTGTAAGAAAAAAAAAACATGAGATGAGATTACCAAAACGAAATAGTTTCAACCAAAGAGGATTACCATGGATCAAATCCCCCTGCACCTTTAGCTTAAAATCACCGGAGAAGATGCATCTAGACGTTATGGCCTGGCCTTTCTCATACAGCCACCCAACGGCAGTAACAGTCTCACCGTCGCTTTCTTTGAGAGAGCACCACAGGTTCCTAGGAAGCAATACAAGTTCACTTTCATCTCTCAGAGACTCAATTGCTTTCTTCTCTCCCACTTGTTGAATGCAGCTCTGAAAGTTACTCATAAAAAACACCTCCTCAGTCTATTACGTCAACAGCTGGTTGTATACAGTTGAAGAGCAGAGTAGACGAACTCACAGAATCAAAAGCATTCATGGAAGCAGAAGCATGAAGACCTCTCCAAGTACCGACCACCAGTGAGGCTTCTGTGGCGATTGTGGAAGCAAACCCGGAATCTCGAATGGCACAACCTCCGAGTTGATCGCCGTTTCTGAAAGGGCCATACCACTGTTCGCAGAACACTTTGATCCTCTGCAACATCATGCTGGTTTCTTTTAAGTGCACGACCTGATAAATCCTCACTCGAGATTCTTTGTCGTTTGGGTTGATCAGACAATGCTCCACTTCGAACAGGTTATTCCCAGTCGGCCACACTGCGACATAGGACCCAGTGACTGAATAGGCAAAGGCCAATGGCATCAAAGAGTTGTCAAGGGCACCTCCGATGTTCCTTTCGTCGATGCTGTAATGGGTGGCCGCATCAGCTTCACATCCAACGGTGGGAAGTAGTTTGATGGACTTGTAAAGCATGGTGGGCGTGTGTGGTTGAGCAAGAGTGGGACACTGTGTCTGCCAATCGAACACCTTGACTTCCCATTCTCTATAGGCCTCGGGAACAACCGATTCAGGCAGCTCAAGCGGCCGTCCTTCGCTTGAAAAATCCGCCCCAAAGCCATCCCATTCGCCGGACACGTTTCGAGCAAACTCTAACCAGGCTAGAATCGCGTAAGCATGCATACAGAATCAATCAGAAGGAAACGAGTAAGCAAAAGGAGGGGCAAAAGAAAATTGAGGAGAGAGAGGGAGAGAGTACAATCTAGGGCGGTGGAGATCCGGGTCTGTGCTGTATCAGGGACGGAGGTTCCAGCTGAACAGGAGAGGGGGTAGACGGTGTTTCTGTGAAACCATACACTCGAAGAAGAGACGGCATCGAAAGAGGCAAGGGGGAGGCATGAAGGTACAAGCGTAGGGTTCCGCCATGAGAGACAGCTTCCGGAGGCCAACATCCTGGGAGTTCTGTCTGATCCCTGAATTTGGGGCTGACACAAAGCCACATATACCACACAAGGAGCAACGGACTTAACTGCCATTCTTCTCTTCAGGCCATTAACGTTTAGACTCTATGGATATTCGGGCCTCAGTTTGGGCCCAAATATTCTTCTCGACGATGTCGTTTTAGCCTCCCCCCGGAACTCAAATGCGCCTGTGCCGGAAGACTGCATCTCCTCCTTCCCCTGTTCCGGAACTCGGAACTCATATGAAAGCCATGCATCTTCTGTGATTGGACCTTCATCTTTCTCCTCAGTAAATGATGACTTTGATGAAGTTGTGTACCGCACAGTTTGAGCTCAAACTCCTGTGCTCCGTCGTTTCCTTGCGGAGGCGTCCTTACGCAACCTCCGTCGATCCAGCTTTGCTGCTCAAGGATTTTACCAGATTCTGCTACCAGAGAAACCTACCCAGAGCTATGCAAGCAATGCTTTCAATGCAAAGACACGGCATTTGGGCGGACTGCGTTACTTACTCTGAGCTCGTCAAATGCTGCTTGTCCCATGGAGCCATCCACGAAGGAAAGCTCGTGCATCGTCATGTGTTCTCTAACCCGCATCAGCCCATGACATTTCTTGTAAACATTCTCATCAGCATGTATGTAAAATTTAATCTTTTAGATGATGCTCAGCTCCTGTTCGACCAATTGTCTAACAGAAACGTTGTTTCTTGGACTACCATCATTTCTGCTTATTCTAATTCCAAGTTTCGCCAAAAGGCTCTGGAGTTGCTGGTTTTGATGCTCAAAGACGGTGCGAGACCCAACATGTATACCTTTTCCTCTGTGTTGAGAGCCTGCAACAAGCTGGCCAATGTCAGGATGGTTCATTGTGGGATAGTGAAGGAGGGCCTAGACTCTGACGTCTATGTCAGGAGTGCTCTCATCGACGTGTACTCTAAACTGGGGGAGCAGCACGACGCCCTTTGCGTTTTCAACGAGATGGTCACTGGTGATAGGATTGTTTGGAACTCAATCATAGGTGGTTGTGCACAAAACAGTGACGGTGAGGAAGCATTGAAGCTCTTCAAGCGAATGAAGAGAGCAGGTTTCTGTGCTGATCAATCTACGCTGACTAGTGTCTTGAGGGCAAGTACTGGTTTGGCTCTGTTAGAGCTGGGGATGCAAATTCATGTTCATATCTTGAAATATGACGAGGACTTGATACTCAACAATGCGCTAGTGGACATGTATTGCAAGTGTGGCAGCTTGGTGGATGCCCGTCGTCTGTTCAGCCGGATGAAGAAGAAGGATGTAATTTCGTGGAGCACGATGATTGCCGGGCTGGCACAGAATGGTCACAGCAAAGAGGCGTTGGAGTTGTTTGAGCGCATGAAAGCCTCTGGGACAAGACCAAACTACATTACCATAATCGGGGTTCTGTTCGCTTGCAGCCATGCAGGGCTTGTGGAAGACGGTTGGTACTACTTCAGGTCGATGAAGAAGCTTTGTGGAATTGATCCTGGGAGGGAACACTATGGTTGCATGATTGATCTTCTTGGGAGGGCAGGAAGGCTTGAGGAGGCTGTGAAGCTGTTGAATGAAGTGGAGTGTGAGCTGGACGCAGTGGCATGGAGAACTCTGCTTGGTGCTTGTAGAGTTCATCGGAACACAGAGTTAGCAGAGTATGCAGCTAATAAGGTCATATCCTTTGATCCGGACGACCCAGGTACGTACACACTGCTGTCTAACATCTATGCCAACTCTCAGAAATGGGACAGAGTTGCACAAGTCCGGAAATGCATGAAAATGAGAGGAATGACGAAAGAACCGGGATGCAGCTGGATTGAAGTAAACAAAAAGATCCATGCTTTTATGGCGAGAGACAACTCTCACCCACACATAGCTCAAGTCAATGGGTGGCTGAACCAACTGACCCAGAAACTCATTGGTCTTGGTTATGTTCCTGACACACACTATGCGCTGCAAGATGTTGAAGGAGAGCAGATGGAGGAGTCTCTGAGATATCACAGTGAAAAGCTGGCTTTGGCCTTTGGCTTCATGAGCTTGCCCCCTCAGAAGGTTATTAGGATAAGGAAGAATCTGAGAATTTGCGGGGACTGTCATGTGTTTTTCAAGCTCACGTCCAAGCTTCAAACCCGCTCTATCGTCATAAGAGATTCCGTCCGCTACCATCATTTTCAGGATGGAAGATGCTCTTGTGGTGACTACTGGTAGCAAAGATTACTGCCATGCTTGTTGTTTTCATATCAATTGGAATTGTTGATGTAAAGAATGGGACACCGCACCATCATCCTCTGCGTATGGAGTTGAAAGGCAGGCCGTAAGAGAACCGGCGTCCGTTGCTTGGTCGTTGTCGATTGCCGTTACCGTCAAGTTAACGATACGTTTGTCTTAAATTAAGAGAGAGAGAGAGAGAGAGAGAACGCTGAAACACATCGTTTCGCTGGGGCTTCGTCGTCGTCGTCGTCAATTCATCGCTCTCTCTCTCTCTCTCTCTCTGGGTCTTTAATCAGTGAATTGAAGTAGAAATGTGCTTCATAGATAGATAGATAGATCGACCGATCCATCTGTGGGGCTATGTCGTCTTCGTCGTCGTCTCAGAGCCTGGGCGGCTCCACCAGGTGCGGGCGTGTGATAGGCCCATCTCTGGACAAGATCATCAAAAACGCGGCCTGGCGCAAGCACACCTTCCTTGTCTCCGCCAGCAAATCTGTGCTCGACAAGCTCGAATCTCTCTCCGACTCTCCCCATCCCTCCTCCCCTCTCTTCGGTCTCTCCCCCGCCGATGCCGATTTCATCCTTCAGCCTCTCCTCCTCTCCCTCGACACCGGCTACCCCAAGGTCATCGAGCCTGCTCTCGACTGCTCTTTCAAGCTTTTCTCTCTTT
>CM071868.1:43030206-43053190 GCA_036759665.1 Gynandropsis gynandra
TTCCCTCCTCCGCGGTGAGATCCATTCCTCCAATCCCGATTCACTTCTCTACAAGCTCATCCACTCTGTCTGCAAGGTCTGCGCCATTGGCGATGATTCCATCGAGCTCCCCGTCCTTCGTGTCCTCCTCGCTGCCCTCAGATCCCCCTCCCTCCTCATCCGCGGCGATTGCTTGCTCCATCTTGTCCGGACTTGCTACAATGTCTACCTCGGTGGCTCCAACGGCACCAATCAGATCTGCGCTAAATCTGTTCTCGCTCAGATCATGCTTATAGTCTTCGCCAGATCCGAAGCGAATTCTATGGATGTTTCCGTCAAGACGGTTTCCGTCAACGACTTGCTTGCCATCACGGACAAGAATGTCAACGAAGGCAACTCCGTCCATATCTGCCAAGGTTTCATCAACGACATCATGTCCGCCGGCGAAGCAACTCCCCCTCCCGATTTCAGGCTCGTCTTGCAAGACAATGCTCCTGAACCACCAGATGAAGATCCTTCAGCTACGCCTGAGGAGTCTTGCAGTGGGACGAGTCCTGAGGATGGTGCCACAAGTAAGATCCGGGAAGATGGATTTCTTCTCTTCAAAAATCTCTGCAAGTTGTCTATGAAGTTTTCTTCGCAGGAGAACACCGATGATCAGATTCTCTTGAGAGGCAAGACTTTGTCGCTTGAGCTCCTCAAAGTCATCATTGATCACGGCGGCCCTATTTGGCGCTCTGACGAAAGGCAAGCTAAGCTGTCCCTTTAATTTCTAAGGTTACATTCACCCTGTTGATGCGCATTTGCTTTCCATCTCTAATTGGGATATGAATCGAAGATCTAAGCATTCTTCTCAAATTATGCTGCAGGTTTCTGAATGCTATCAAGCAGTATCTTTGTTTATCCCTGCTAAAGAACAGTGCCCTGTCGGTTATGTCTATTTTCCAGCTTCAATGTGCTATCTTCACCAGCTTATTGACAAAATTCAGATGGGGTTTGAAATCTGAAATTGGCATATTCTTCCCAATGCTTGTCCTTCGGGTTCTTGAAAATGTTATTCAGCCGAGTTTCTTGCAGAAAATGACTGTCCTTAACTTACTAGACAATATCTCTACAGATCCTCAGCTAATCATTGATATATTTGTGAACTTTGACTGTGATGTGGAGTCGCCAAACATCTTCGAAAGGTATTAGGAACTTTTATTTCCATCTCTCTATGTTATTTTGTTATATATTCTTGTTGACGAGATTACTAATCAGAAATCCTGAAATCCACCACTGAACTTGTTAGAGATCAAACAATTGTATTTTATGCTTCAATTTTAACTTCCACTAATGCCTTTTCCTTTAGAAATGGTATCAAAACTCTTATAATTCCATCAGATATTTGCAGGATTGTCAATGGTCTTCTAAAAACCGCATTAGGTCCACCTCCTGGTTCATCAACCACCTTGTCCCCGGTCCAGGATATTACTTTTCGACATGAATCTGTGAAGTGCTTGGTTAGCATTATCAAGGCAATGGGAACATGGATGGACCAACAATTGAGCCTGGGGGAGTCACTTCTGCCAAAGAGTGCCGAAAATGAGGCATCGGCAGACAACCATTCAAACGCTAATGGAGATGAGGGTGCTACAGTGGAGTATGACTTTCACTCAGATTTGATGTCAGAGTCATCAGATGCAGCAACACTCGAGCAAAGAAGGGCTTACAAAATTGAACTTCAGGTCTTATTCTACTTCTTTAGAAGCACTAAACAATTGTTTTTATATCCCATTTGATAAAGTAGGATTCTTTTGTTTTTTCTTCACCAAGCTAGTTTCATTTCGACTTGCATCTTATTATGCAGAAAGGCGTCTCTCTATTCAATAGAAAACCTTCGAAGGGTATTGAGTTTCTAATAAGCTCTAAAAAAGTTGGCAGCTCCCCGGATGAGATAGCATTGTTCCTGAGGAATACTGCAGCCTTGAATGCAACTATGATTGGTGATTATTTGGGTGAAAGAGAGGAATTTCCGATGAAAGTTATGCATGCTTATGTGGACTCATTCGATTTCAAGCAGATGGATTTTGGTGAGGCAATTAGGTTTTTCCTGAGGGGCTTTAGGCTTCCTGGGGAAGCACAGAAAATTGACCGCATCATGGAAAAGTTTGCTGAACGTTTTTGCAAATGCAATCCGAATGCATTTAGCAGTGCTGATACAGCATATGTTCTTGCCTATTCTGTGATAATGCTGAACACTGATGCCCACAATAGTATGGTTAAAGAGAAGGTTTGTTTCTGGCTGTTACAATTTCTTCCTTCTGCGATCAATTAGCTTTTGGATTGCATGTATTGACATTTTCCCATTACTGTGCGCATAGATTTTTGCATAAAAATATTCTTATGAATATCATTTTATAAGAAGGTATTTATTGTGACCAATTTTTGCTGCCTTGCATGTTTTCCTGTTTTTCTTTTTGGTTTTCAGATGACCAAAGCTGATTTTATCAGAAATAATCGAGGAATTGATGATGGCAAGGATCTCCCAGAAGAATATCTGGGTGCCCTTTATGATCACATTGTCAAAAACGAAATTAAGATGAGCTCTGATTCTATTGCTCCTCAAAGCAGGCAGGCCAATAGCCTAAATAAGCTACTAGGTTTGGACGGTATACTCAATCTGGTTTCTTGGAAACAGACAGAAGAAAAAGCAGTTGGTGCTAATGGTCTTCTTATAAAGCATATCCAGGAACAGTTCAGGTCCAAGTCAGGAAAATCGGAGTAAGCTCATTTGCCTTTCTTTTCAGTGTTTCTGGCAGAGATATATAATGTTCTTAATAAGTTGCTTAGAGTAACATCTACTGAGTTGGGGTTTCTTTTCTCTCTCTGTATTGCAGGTCAGCTTACCATGTTGTGACTGATGTTGCAATATTGCGTTTCATGGCCGAAGTTTCCTGGGGACCAATGTTAGCCGCATTTAGCGTCACACTTGATCAGAGTGATGACAGGCTTGCTACTGCTGAATGCCTTCGGGGCTTCCGTTATGCAGTTCATGTTACTGCAGTTATGGGTATGCAAACCCAACGAGATGCATTCGTCACTTCTATGGCCAAGTTTACAAACCTCCACTGTGCAGCAGATATGAAACAAAAGAATGTAGATGCTGTTAAAGTAAGCTTCTTTTTTGTTGAAATCACTGCTCAGAAGAATACCACTGCTCCTTTTTTGTTGCTTTAGTCAGATCTATGTTTCTGAGCCATATTTGCACAAGCAGAGCATGTGTTTAGTTTTTTTTTTCCCTTTCCTCTCCTTCCCTGATACAGCTTCATTATTTTGCTGTTGTAAATCTTATCTTTGTCCTTGATGGACGTTAGGACTGGCAGCTTTGGTAGCGTGTCTCTTCGCACTACTGTTACTAATAGCTCATATTTTTCAGGCTATTATCGCTATTGCCATTGAAGATTGTAATCACTTGCAAGATGCTTGGGAGCATATTCTGACTTGTCTTTCAAGAATTGAGCATCTGCAATTACTGGGTGAGGGTGCTCCGAGTGATGCATCTTATTTAGCTACAGCCAATGCTGAAGCAGAGGAGAAAAAGACCTTGGGTTTTCCAAACTTAAAGAAAAAAGGAGCCCTCCAGAATCCAGTTGTGATGGCTGTTGTCCGAGGGGGTTCATATGACAGCAATACAGTAGGACCAAATGCACCGGCACTTGTGACACAGGAGCAAATCACTAACTTTATTGGAAATTTGAATTTACTTGAGCAGATTGGAAGCTTTCAGTTGAACCATGTCTATGCTCATAGCCAGAGGTTGAACAGTGAAGCCATAGTAGCATTCGTTAAAGCTTTATGCAAAGTCTCAATGTCAGAACTGCAGTCTCCCACAGATCCTCGAGTATTTAGCCTCACAAAACTAGTTGAGATCGCGTAAGATTCCTTTCATTGAAACTTTCTCATTAGAAGATGCATCATCTATTAGATGACAACATACAGGTTACATTGAAATTTGTGTCCTAAACTGGACTTGGATGTAGTTCCATGAGGGTTACATAAGATGTTGACTTTTAATAGGAAGTGCCTTTCTTTCTATTGTTACAGTCACTACAATATGAATCGCATCAGGCTAGTCTGGTCAAGGATATGGAGTATCCTGTCAGATTTCTTTGTATCAGTTGGCTTGTCAGAGAATCTCTCGGTTGCAATATTTGTCATGGACTCACTCCGACAACTTTCGATGAAGTTTCTAGAGCGCGAGGAGCTGGCAAATTATAACTTCCAGAATGAATTCCTCCGGCCGTTTGTCATTGTTATGCAAAAAAGCAGCTCTGCGGAAATTAGGGAATTAATAGTTCGGTGCATTTCTCAAATGGTACTTAGCCGTGTCAGTAATGTGAAATCCGGGTGGAAAAGTGTTTTCAAGGTATGTTAAGTTTCTATCTTGACGAACATTGTTTATTGTTCTCTTTTGCCCCAGCTGTCAGTTTTGTAGATTGATTATACGCTTCTAATTTAGTTGTCTGCTATATACGAATTGTCAAGATGATTGAACTATGAATTGAAAGATTCAGCTATGGCTCATATAACATAAGTGTCTTAAACCGCCGTACTAAGAATAGATTGTAGAATGCTGACTTGACTATCACGTTAGCACAATATCCAAAAATATGCAGAAGTTTGTCAGGGTTCACGCTTGATAGAAAATTTGTGATAGGAATATGGTGAGAAACAGTATCATTTTCTATTATTCCTGCTAAAATTTTAAAATGAGATACGGCCAATTGAACCTAAATTTTGTGCTGATTCACTTTACCTGTATATGTGCTGATTACCTTTTCAAATTACTGACCAACCCGTAACTTTACAGGTTTTCACAACTGCTGCAGCTGATGAGAGGAAGAACATTGTTCTGTTGGCCTTTGAGACCATAGAAAAAATTGTCCGAGAGTATTTTTCTTATATCACTGAGACAGAGACAACAACTTTTACCGACTGTGTTAAATGCCTCATAACATTCACAAATAGTAGGTTTACCAGCGATGTTAGCCTAAATGCGATTGCATTTATACGGTTTTGTGCTCTAAAACTTGCGGAAGGAGGACTTGTCTGGAATGAGAAGGGCAGGTTTAGTGATCCCAGCACTCCGGTGACAGATGACAATGAACCAAATACCAAGAGTTTTATGGATGGAGATGAAAACATATCATATTGGGTTCCTTTACTCACAGGTAACTGGTTTCGATTTGCTAATCTATACTATACGTAATGCCTCAGTATAGAGTCACGTTTATGAATTGATACTGATACAGGATCCATGTTCTGTAGATTGTTGGTCCAATTCAATTGACTATGTTAAAATTGAGTTGGTGTGAAATTTTAATTTTGGAAAAGAGACACGTTCCTGCGTTCTAATGAAAACATTTTTTTCTAATTTTTTGTTACAGGGTTATCTAAACTAACATCTGATCCCAGATCAGCAATTCGAAAGAGTTCCTTGGAAGTTCTCTTTAACATTCTAAAGGATCATGGTCATCTTTTCTCTCGCACGTTCTGGATTGGTGTTTTCAGTTCCATTATTTATCCAATATTTAATAGTGCAGGGGGCAAGAACGACATGCTCCTTAAAGATGAACACGATTCACTGCCAACTTTGTCTCCACATTCTGAAGGAATTCCATGGGATGCCGAGACTTCGACTCTGGCAGCACAATCTCTAGTGGACCTATTTGTCAGCTTTTTTAGCGTGATAAGGTCTCAACTGTCGAGCGTGGTTTCGTTACTTGCAGGTTTTATAAGAAATCCAGTCCATGGTCCTACAGTAGCTGGAGTTGCTGCGCTGCTGCGGTTGGCAGACGAATTGGGTGGGAGGTTCTCGGAAGACGAGTGGGGGGAGATTTTTATGTCTCTGAAAGAAGCTGCTTCGTTGACATTGTCGAGTTTCATGAAGATACTGAGAACCATAGATGACATTCCAGATGAGGATGCGTTGTCTGATCAGGACTTTAGCAATGATGATGACCTGGACGAGGATGACCTGCAAACCATGTCTTATGTTGTTTCGAGAACAAAGAGTCACATTACTGTCCAGTTGCAAGTTGTTCAGGTATGGGCAAGTAGTTCTACTGTCAAACAGATTTGAATTAGGCATATTAATTTTAGTTTAGTAGGATGTAAGAGCATGCTCTTACCTTTCTACCCAAGTGAAGATAGAATTTTGTAATGAACTCCACATTTTCGTCTTGTTTTCAGGTTGTGACTGATCTCTACAGACTCCATCAGGAGTCATTGATGGCATCTCATATAAGTGTTCTACTCGAGATACTCTCATCAATTGCATCACATGCTCACCAGCTGAATTCTGATGTCATGCTACAGAGGAAAGTGCGGAGGGCATGCTCTATCCTCGAGCTCTCTGAACCTCCCATGCTTCATTTTGAAAATGACTCGTACCAGAACTACCTGGATGTCCTCCAAGATCTTCTGACCTATAATCCACGCTTGTCCAGTGAGCTGAACATAGAGTCACAACTTGTCACACTGTGCATGAAAATACTGGAAATCTACCTGAGGTGTACATTGTCTCTAGGCACAGAGTTGGAAGAAACGGTGCAACCCACAAATTGTATTGTACCTCTGGGATCAGCATCAAAGGAAGAAGCCGCCGCCAGGTCTCCCGTAGTTGTGTCGACGTTGAAGGCACTGACCGGACTGAAAAAGGACTGCTTGAAGAGGTACGCACCGATTTTCTTCCCGTTGCTGGTGGATCTTGTGCGAAGTGAGCATAGCTCGGCACAAGTTCCAGAAGTCCTACGCACCATGTTCAGTGCGGGTATAGGTCCAATAATGGGTGAATAGAATAGAATGGTTGTGGGTGCATTTTTGACCTTTGATTACGAGGAGAACATCATCCTTCCTTGGACTTTACTGTTGTTTGTAGTCTTGGAACTTCCAGGAAATGTATCTCTCTACTGGTGACTCCAAGTAGTTATATATTGATATTGTTTCTCCTTTTATTGCGTTCTCAGTAGGCGGAACACAATCAGCAGATGCTGCCGATTAGCAAAATAACGTCTGATAATGTGTCAATAAACGCTATACTTGGGGGGTACCATACAAGACGTATGTTTTTGTAAAGCGCCATTCAAGCTCCCCTTCTTATTTAGTTGAACTCTGATATGATATGATATGATATGATATGATCTTCAGATAAAGTGAAAGAGGGAATGATATGATGTTCAGATAAAGTGAAAGAGGGGATGATATGATCTTGAGTTCAGAGGGAATGAATGGGTCAGTATGCGGCCGAAGCAGAGTGTGCAGCAGTGATGTGCATATTGTTGATCACAAAAGCAGATGTCAAAAGAAGAAGAAGAAGACATGGACGTGGTCTTCCTTCCAAAGATAGCATGATGCAACTCCAGTGTCCTAAAAATGGCCTCTGAGCTTTGGAGAAAGCCAAAATTAGGCATCCAGAAACAGCACCACCTAGTTTTCTCCTCCATATCTTTCTCTTCTCCTTCTTCCACCACTCTCTCTGACGAATCATGTTTCGTCTTTCTTTTCTTCCCACTTATTCTCTTCCTTGATCACGACACACCCACCCCCCGCCTCTTTCTTTTGCTTCACCAATGGCTTCTCTCTCCTCCCAACCTTCCAAGAAGGTCCGCAACAACTCCGGCAGCGGCCAAACCGTTAAATTCGCCAGACGAACATCCAGCGGCCGCTATGTCAGTTTGTCGCGTGATGATATCGAATTATCAGGGGAGTTCTCAGGAGACTATTCCAACTACACTGTACACATTCCTCCCACACCTGACAATCAACCCATGGCCACCAAAGCCGAAGAACAATACGTCTCCAATTCTCTCTTCACCGGTGGTTTCAACAGCGTCACCCGCGCCCATCTCATGGACAAGGTCATCGATTCCGATGTCACTCATCCTCAGATGGCCGGCTCCAGAGGATCCTCATGTGCCATGCCTGCCTGTGACGGCAAAGTCATGAAAGACGAGAGGGGCAAGGACATCATGCCCTGTGAATGCCGGTATTCGACCCTCACCTTTCTCTCTCACTCATACACTCTCGTTTACTTGCTCTTTAAGATTTCAGGGTAACCAGTAGGGTGGGTGTTTTGCAGGTTCAAGATATGCAGAGACTGCTTCCTGGATGCCCAGAAAGAGACTGGTCTATGCCCTGGCTGCAAGGAACCTTACAAAGTCGGGGACTATGACGATGATGTGCCGGACTTCTCCAGCGGGGCTCTCCCCTTGCCTGCTCCGGGGAAAGGCCGCAGCACCAACAGCATGTCCATGATGAAGAGGAACCAGAATGGAGAATTCGACCACAACAGATGGTTGTTTGAGACGCAAGGCACCTACGGCTATGGCAATGCCTACTGGCCTCAAGATGACATGTACGGGGACGACATGGATGACGGGCTGAGAGGCGGCATGCTGGATGCTGCGGACAAGCCATGGCGCCCGCTCAGCCGGCGGCTCCCCATTGCCGCAGCCATCATAAGCCCTTATAGACTGCTCATTGTCGTGCGTTTCGTCGTCTTATGCTTTTTCCTGGCTTGGAGGATCCGTAACCCCAACGAGGACGCCATCTGGTTGTGGCTCATGTCTGTCATCTGCGAGGTCTGGTTCGGCTTCTCATGGATTCTCGATCAGATTCCTAAGCTCTGTCCTATTAACCGTTCCACTGATCTCGATCTCCTCCGTGATAAATTCGACTTGCCGTCGCCGTCAAATCCCACCGGCCGCTCTGATCTCCCCGGCGTCGACCTCTTCGTGTCGACGGCGGATCCTGAGAAAGAGCCGCCCCTCGTCACGGCAAACACCATTCTGTCCATTTTAGCCGTTGATTATCCAGTGGAGAAGGTTGCCTGTTATGTCTCGGATGATGGCGGAGCGCTTCTCACCTTTGAAGCCATGGCGGAAGCTGCGAGCTTCGCAGATCTTTGGGTGCCTTTCTGTAGGAAACACAACATCGAACCGCGGAATCCAGAATCCTATTTCAGCTTGAAGATAGACCCGACCAAGAATAAGAGCAGGTCGGATTTCGTCAAGGATAGGAGGAAGATGAAGAGAGAGTATGATGAGTTCAAGGTACGCATCAATGGCCTGCCGGATTCCATACGGAGGCGATCGGATGCGTTCAATGCGAGGGAAGAAATGAAGGCGCTGAAACACATGAGAGAGAGCGGAGCAGATCCTACGGAGCCTGTCAAGGTTCCAAAAGCAACATGGATGGCAGACGGTACTCACTGGCCCGGCACTTGGGCCACGGCAAGCCGTGAGCATTCGAAAAGCGATCATGCCGGGATTCTGCAGGTGATGCTGAAGCCACCGAGCAGTGACCCCTTGATGGGAACAGCAGATGAAAAGATCATTGAATTCTCCGATACAGACATCAGACTTCCCATGTTTGTGTATGTGTCCCGTGAGAAACGCCCTGGCTATGACCACAACAAGAAAGCTGGAGCCATGAACGCTCTTGTCAGAGCCTCTGCTGTTCTCTCCAACGGTCCCTTCATTCTCAACCTTGACTGCGATCATTACATTTACAATTGCAAAGCCATTCGGGAAGGAATGTGCTTTATGATGGATAGAGGTGGCGAGGACATTTGCTACATTCAGTTCCCTCAGAGATTTGAAGGCATCGACCCTTCTGACAGATATGCCAACAATAACACTGTCTTCTTCGACGGCAACATGCGTGCCCTTGACGGAGTCCAGGTATCTATACGCTCATCGTTACTTTTCCCTTTGCTGAATTCCCCCCTGATATGTATATATGAAATGTAGAGCAATGTCTGTTGAGACAGGGGCCAGTGTATGTAGGAACAGGGTGTATGTTCAGGCGGTTCGCTCTGTACGGATTCGAGCCTCCAAATGCAGACAAGCTACTGGAGAAGAAGGAATCGGAAACAGAGGCACTGACAACGAGTGACTTCGATCCTGATCTTGACGTCACTCAACTGCCTAAGCGCTTCGGCAACTCCACACTGCTAGCAGAGTCTATCCCTATAGCGGAGTTCCAAGGCCGCCCCTTGGCCGACCACCCTGCCGTGAAGTACGGTCGCCCTCCAGGAGCTCTCAGGGTTCCCCGTGACCCTCTCGATGCCACCACCGTTGCAGAAGCCGTCTCAGTCATCTCTTGCTGGTACACTCTGCAAATAACATTTTGTTTTGTGTCTGATCCTTAGATTATGGATTTCTTGCTTACTATTGGAACAGGTACGAGGATAAGACGGAGTGGGGAGACAGAGTGGGGTGGATTTACGGGTCTGTGACGGAGGACGTGGTGACAGGGTACCGCATGCACAACCGAGGCTGGCGCTCCATCTATTGCATCACAAAGCGAGACTCATTCCGGGGGTCGGCCCCTATCAACCTCACGGACCGTCTTCACCAAGTGCTCAGGTGGGCGACCGGATCTGTTGAGATCTTCTTCTCCAGGAACAACGCTCTTCTCGCCTCCAAACGCCTGAAGTTCCTTCAACGCCTCGCGTACCTCAATGTTGGCATTTATCCCTTCACCTCCATGTTTCTCATTCTCTACTGTTTCCTCCCAGCACTTTCGCTTCTCTCGGGACAGTTCATAGTGCGGACGCTGAGTATCTCCTTCTTGGTATACCTTCTGGTCATCACCATATGTCTCATTGGACTGGCCATCCTAGAGGTGAAGTGGTCAGGCATTGCTCTGGAAGAATGGTGGAGAAACGAACAATGGTGGCTCATCTCAGGAACAAGCTCTCACCTTTACGCCGTGGTCCAGGGGATTCTCAAGGTGATCGCTGGGATAGAGATCTCCTTCACATTGACGTCAAAATCTGGGGGAGACGAGAACGATGACATCTACGCGGACCTCTACGTGGTCAAGTGGACATCGCTGATGATACCACCCATCGTGATAGCCATGGTAAACATAATAGCTATCGTGGTGGCATTCATAAGGACCATATACCAAGCGGTGCCGCAGTGGAGCAAATTCATTGGAGGAGCGTTTTTCAGCTTCTGGGTTTTGGCTCATTTGTATCCATTTGCTAAAGGCTTGATGGGAAGGAGAGGAAAGACTCCGACCATTGTGTTTGTGTGGGCAGGCCTCATTGCCATCACCATTTCTCTCCTTTGGACAGCCATTAATCCTGCTACCGGACCCGCTGCGGCCACCGACGGTGTGGGAGGAGGTGGCTTTCAGTTCCCTTAACCCTCGAGTGTACAGAGAAAACACGATGCTGCGTCTTTTGCTTTCTTGAATGAGAATTTTCGAGTTAGAAGAACGTGAATGTTTTTGTTCGTGTATGTTTTTGTAGACTATTATCAACGATGTGTAGACCAATGTGCTTTATTAATTTTTTTCATCTTTTTTTCTCTATAAAAATATAGATACAATCTGATTTGTTCTCGGCAAAAGTACTCTTAAAACCTCAATTGATTGCGATATACAGTTTGGTTGATAAATATACAACCTCAATTTGCCATTCTTTCTTGTAGAATAATAACTATAAATTGTATAAGTTTATATTTAGAAGAAAATATTAAGTTACTGACAATTTTTCAAAAAAAAAAATGAAGTGTTTCACCACCAAGACATCAATGCAAAATATTAATTCTATATGTTAAAACACACATTTTGTTAATGTTGATCGAAAAATTTTGAGAATAAAGGGACAATGAAAGTTATAATAAATAAAAAGTTTGATAAATATTTACATTCACATATATATATATTGTGTATTCAAATAATAAAAATATAACTACAAGTCTTCAAATGATAAACAAATATAAAAGTTTTCATAATATAAAAACATTTGAATTTATTTTTTATTATTTACTTATTTGTGTGTATATATATATTGTGTATTGAATTCAGTTAATAATTTCTGTTATATGTATTGTGTATTGAATTCAGTTAATAATTTCTGTTATATATACAAACACATATATATTCTCAGTGATGTGATCCTGTACAGGCAAGCTCAGAAGAAATCCATGGGCCTCCATCTCACACGGACTGGGCCTATCCAAATCAACGTCTGTTGGCTCTGAGCCCTCCTGATCCGACGGTCGTGAGATGCCGACAGATCTAAAAGATCAAGAGAAGCACACCGTGATACCGTACCCCATCCATTCTCCATTCTCCATTCAGCCGCCGCCGCCGCCGATCTCATATCTTTCACCGGCCGACTTTCTTCATCTTTCATTTCTGGTTTCGCGCCTTCACTTGGCTTTTCCGCTATTAAAACTTCGTCTCTCTCTTACCTCCTTTTGCGTCGCTCGAACCCTAGATATTTCTTCTGCGTTTCTGGTTCTACCAAGTTCAGCACCTGCGCTCTGCTTATATCGCTCAACGTCGTCGGAGAACCTCGCTGAACAAAAAATCACGACAATCATCGCGGTTCTCCTTTTCTGTGTTTCATAATTCCCTTACGGTTACACGTCTGCTGCTTTCTTAGCCTTTTCCCTTGTCTGTCTAGTGTAATTTCGTCATCCATCATTTTGGAAGACTTGGATATGGATAATGGAGTTTTAGGATTCGATATAGGTGTGGGAGTTGGTAGCGGAGATGTTGATGACGACGCTATCGATATTGAGCACCATGCTATCGATGAGGATGATATCATTGGTAGCCCAATGACTGGAATTTCTGTTGGCAATGCTGGAATTAGTGCTAATGGCATTGAAGGTGGTGAAAATCAGTTCGCCGAGTGTGAGCTTCTGGATCTTGAGCCTTACGAGGGCATGGAGTTTGAGTCCGAAGAGGCTGCTAAGGCTTTCTACAATTCATATGCCCGTCGTACTGGCTTTAGCACCCGTGTCAGTTCTTCGCGGCGCTCCAGGCGAGATGGAGCTATTATTCAGAGGCAATTTGTGTGTGCCAAAGAAGGTTTCAGGAATATGAATGAAAAGCGCACCAAGGATAGGGAGATCAAGCGGCCCAGAACAATCACCAGAGTAGGATGCAAAGCCTCCTTGTCTGTGAAGATGCAGGATTCCGGTAAATGGGTTGTGTCTGGGTTTGTGAAAGAACACAATCATGAGTTGGTTCCTCCCGATCAGGTTCATTGTCTGCGCTCGCACAGGCAAATCTCTGGTCCTGCTAAGACCTTGATAGATACATTGCAAGCTGCAGGGATGGGTCCCCGCAGGATAATGTCAGCTCTGATAAAAGAATATGGTGGCATCAGCAAGGTTGGGTTCACTGAGGTGGACTGTAGGAATTATATGCGGAACAACCGCCAGAAGAGCATAGAAGGAGAGATACAACTTCTTCTTGACTATCTGAGGCAGATGAATGCTGAGAACCCAAGCTTCTTTTATGCTGTACAAGGAAGCGAAGATCACTCCGTGGGTAATGTGTTTTGGGCTGATCCAAAAGCTAGACAGGATTTTACCCACTTTGGGGATACTGTTACTTTTGACACAACATACAGATCCAACAGGTATCGCCTGCCTTTTGCACCATTCACTGGTGTAAACCACCATGGGCAACCTGTTCTGTTTGGCTGTGCATTTTTGATAAATGAAACCGAGGCTTCATTTGTATGGCTTTTCAATACGTGGCTTACGGCCATGTCTGCCCACCCCCCTGTCTCCATCACCACTGATCACGATGCTGTTATACGCACGGCCATCATGCATGTTTTTCCAGAGACCCGGCATAGGTTTTGCAAATGGCATATCTTCAAAAAATGTCAAGAAAAGCTGTCGCACGTTTTCCTCAAGCATCCTACTTTTGAGGCGGAGTTTCATAAATGTGTGAATTTGCCCGAGTCAATTGAGGATTTTGAGTCATGCTGGTTGTCGCTTCTCGACAGATATGAGCTAAGAGACCACGAGTGGTTACAAGCAATATACTCTGATCGGCGGCAGTGGGTGCCAGTGTATCTCCGTGATACCTTTTTTGCCGAAATGTCCATAACTCAGCGTAGTGACAGCATGAATTCATATTTTGATGGTTACATAAATGCGTCAACCAATCTGAGTCAATTCTTTAAGCTCTATGAAAAAGCTTTGGAGAGTCGACGAGGGAAAGAAGTTAAAGCAGACTATGATACGATGAACACACCCCCCGTTCTGAAGACTCCATCTCCAATGGAGAAGCAGGCGTCAGAGCTTTACACGAGAAAGTTGTTCATGAGATTTCAGGAGGAACTGGTTGGAACTTTAACTGTCATGGCATCCAAGTCTGATGACGATGGGGATGTTATTACGTATCAGGTTGCCAAGTATGGAGAGGATCACAGGGCTCATTTCGTAAAGTTCAATGTTTTGGATATGAGAGCAAATTGCAGTTGTCAGATGTTTGAGTTCTCTGGCATCATTTGCAGACATATATTGGCAGTCTTCAGGGTCACAAACGTCCTCACACTCCCACCCCATTACATCCTCAAACGATGGACCAGAAAAGCCAAGAGCAGTGTGATATTTGATGACTACGGTTCTCAAGCGTATGCCAATTATCTGGAGTCGCATACGGTCCGATACAATACCTTACGCCATAAAGCTCTGAAGTTTGTGGAAGATGCTGCAGGCTCTGTTTATACCTATGAGGCCGCGGTGGTTGCTCTGGGGGAAGCTTCGAAGACCCTTGCCTTAGCTATAAAAAATGAGGGTAGAAAAAGTAGCATCAACCGGGCGGACACCCAGGAGACGCCGCCTGATGAGCCTGAGCCTGAGCCTGAGCCTGAGGTGAGAAGTGTTTTTCTGGATGTATAGTATAAGGCTGATGGTTATGGTTGTTGATGAATAACAAGGTGTGGGGTAATGTTTTGAAGGATGAAATGGAGAAGAAGATAAGGCAACTGAGAAAGGAGGTGGAGTATGCCCACCGGAAATGTGATGCTTACAGGGCCAACTTACTTACGGTTTTGAAAGACATGGAGGATCATAAGCTCCACTTATCCATCAAGCTCCAAAACATTAAAATTAGCTTGAAGGACACTCTCTGACATATTATTATTACCTTCTTTTTCTTTTGACACTTGAATATATAATATTACTAATATAAAATTGTTCTCCTCTCTTCGCATTTGGGCCCTTCGTGGGCTTTGTTTAGGTTTTTTTAGTATCAGCAAAGCCCATTTAAGTCTCCGCTTGAAAATTGAAAAACCAAAGCCGAAGTCACACGCCGGAGAAACAAGATTCTTTCCTCCTGCAGCGCCAAATCTTTCTCTCTCTCTCGCTCGCACAGACACAGCACAGGTCCATAGTCCACACTCCATTGTCCACAGTCCTACCTTTGCCTTTGGCTACTAAAGTAAAGGCCGTAAACGGTATGAATCTTCTTCTCTTTGTCTTTCCCATTCGCTAATTGTTTATTGTCGTTTGAAGTTTGTCTGCTTCTCCACCGTTAGGTTTCGGATCTTTCCTCCGCTTACGCTACTGCTTATCGATTCACTTATTTATTTTCAGACAAATAAAGCTGTTTCGAACAATTAGTTTGATCTTTTGAGGAATTGTTAGTGTTGTGTTGCTGACACGTTGGTTTTTGTCCTAGGGTTTTCTCCTTTGTTTATATATGCCCAGCTACCTAGGTTCATCTACCTGTCCTTGTGCTATTCTTGATCAATCGAACCCATTGTTTACAGGAAGAATGGACACTGGTGGCAATTCGCTGCCTTCAGGCCCTGATGGTGTCAAGAGGAAAGTCTGTTACTTCTATGACCCCGAGGTCGGCAATTACTACTATGGTCAGGGTCACCCTATGAAGCCCCACCGCATCCGCATGACCCACGCCCTTCTCGCTCACTATGGACTCCTTCAGCATATGCAGGTTCTCAAGCCCTTTCCTGCCCGTGATCGCGACCTCTGCCGCTTCCACGCCGATGATTATGTCTCCTTTCTTCGTAGCATCACCCCTGAAACACAGCAAGATCAGATCCGCCAACTCAAACGTTTCAATGTTGGCGAAGATTGTCCTGTCTTTGATGGTCTTTACTCCTTTTGCCAGACTTATGCTGGTGGCTCGGTTGGTGGCGCTGTGAAGCTAAACCACGGCCTCTGTGATATTGCCATTAACTGGGCCGGTGGTCTGCATCATGCTAAAAAGTGTGAGGCCTCAGGTTTCTGCTATGTCAATGATATTGTCCTTGCAATCTTAGAGCTCCTTAAGCAGCATGAGGTTTGTGTTGTTGGCAATTTGGCCTTTTGAAACCCTTTGTTCTCCTCCTTGAATTTCTTTTCCTTATTTAGTTTTTCTGTGTCCGTATGTATTGGTCTGTTGTTCGCCAGGGTATATGTGCTTTTATACATGGTCTCCAAAACTTATATTTTCTCTCATTTGTTTGCAGCGTGTTCTATATGTTGACATTGATATTCATCATGGAGATGGAGTGGAGGAGGCATTCTATACCACTGACAGGGTTATGACTGTCTCTTTTCATAAATTTGGGGATTACTTTCCGGGTACAGGTCATATAAAGGATATAGGTTATGGCAAAGGGAAGTACTATTCCCTCAATGTTCCACTGGATGATGGAATCGACGACGAGAGCTACCATCACTTATTCAAACCAATAATGGGAAAAGTAATGGAAATTTTCCGACCAGGTGCTGTGGTTCTGCAATGCGGTGCTGATTCATTGTCTGGTGATAGGTTGGGATGTTTTAATCTTTCAATCAAAGGTCATGCGGAATGTGTTAAATTTATGAGATCTTTCAATGTTCCACTGCTGCTCTTAGGTGGTGGTGGTTACACCATCCGGAATGTCGCCCGTTGCTGGTGTTATGAGGTATGTTAATCCCTTCAGTATTACTTACACTGCTAGGTTTGTACAGACACAATATTGGTCTCTGAAGTGAGAGAGAGCTCCCTCTCTCTCTCTCTCTAGCATAGTAACCTGGCCTTTCAAGACTTTCGCTTTCTGTTCTCTTAGAGTTACTTGCAAATAGTTGTTTATGTGTAAGACAGACAGGAGTTGCACTTGGAGTTGAAGTTGATGACAAGATGCCGGAACATGAATATTATGAATATTTTGGTCCAGACTATACACTTCATGTTGCTCCAAGTAACATGGAAAATAAGAATTCCCGCCAGATGCTCGAGGAGATCCGTAATGACCTTCTAGAGAATCTCTCTAAACTCCAGCATGCACCAAGCGTACCATTTCAGGAAAGGCCACCAGAAACAGAGGTTCCAGAGGTATGTTGCTTGAGGAGTGCACTTGAATTGTGTTCTCTGTCCAATTTTGCATTATATTCTTCCTAGCGATCTTCTTCTGGTATGGGACAGAGGTATTTCACATCTTAATCGTACAAGAAGGTAAAGGGCTTAAAATTTCCTTGTCTAGGCAGGTGTAGCAGTTAGAATGGTTTAATGGGTATACTCCTTTCATTTCCGCCTAATCTCAGGGTAATGACATATACCTCATCTGCCATTGATAGGGAGATGAAGATCAAGAAGATGCAGACGAGAGATGGGATCCAGATTCAGATATGGAAGTTGATGATGAGCGGTGTGAAATATATCTTTCCTCTCCTTATTTGTTCTGATTTCCGTTTCAGCAGTGGTGACTTAATTTGGCATGGTGCAGTAAAACGGTAGCAGGCAGAGTAAAAAGAGAAGTGGTTGAGGCGGAGACAAAGGATCAGGTATCATGTGATCCTCTCTTATTTCTTCGGATATATTGCCAATTGCCATAGCTGAAAAGCAGTCGTGCATCATCCCATGTTTGGTGTAGGATGGTGAGAGAGGAGTGGACGAGCGTGGGAAAGGTTTGGAGACAACGATGGATGAGAGTGGAAGCGCCAAGGTCTTGGTCTTTAGAGTTCAAAAATGAATAAACAATTGGCATAAAAATGAAGACCTTTAATGAATGGGGGGGTGGGTTTTCAGGTGACAGAAGTGAGCGCAGCCGCGGGAATGGAGGAAGGAAGCGTGAAGATGGAACAAGGAGGAGCAAACAAGGCCCCGGTGGATCACATGTTCCCAAAAGCATAACAGCATTTGTCACTTTTCTTTTTCTATAAGTTTTATTATTTGTTTTTGGGAGGGAAGGATGGAAGGAATGTATGTATTGCATTTGCAATTGGCATTGCAAGCGGGACAGACACAGCGGATGAGGGGTCGTTGGGCCACTACTTTGACTGGGTTGAAGGGTCGTTGGGCCACAACATTGATTGGGTTGGGCCTCCAACGAATGAGGGCCTATATATATTATATGCATTCGTTTGGCCTTTTTGTCCTTTCTCTCTCTCTCTCTTTTTTAAACGTATGAAATAAAATCGTGAAGGGATAAGGGTCTGCGACGAATCCTTTTCTTGCTTCTTCTTCTCTCAGACAGGTTCTTTCCTTCTCCTCTGCATATTTATTATTACACAATCTTCATTACCATTTTTCCGTTGGTTCAGTTGCAGCGCTGGAGTCAGAGCCATGGCTTCTATCCCCACCAAAGACCATGCTTCGGGTACTAGTACTTCCTCGGTTGATGTTCTTGTAAGAATTTTTATTGTGTAATGATCATAGCTTCCTCGATTTGGTGATGGTGATGGTGTAGGAGGTGAGGAAGCCACCTCGCCCGTTGATGGCAAAACTTCAATTCCAGAATCATCTTCTGCTCCCAACCCTTTTGATTTCTCTGCCATGACTCATCTGCTCAGCGTACCTCGCCACCTCCTTATCTCTTCTTTTTGTTTTCGTCCATGGCCATGGGATTCCCCATGATAGTCAGCATCATCACACCTCAATCGTATCTGCTTTTGTTTAGGATCCCAGCATCAAGGAACTCGCGGAACAGATAGCCAAGGATCCTGCCTTCAATCACATGGCGGAGCAACTACAGAAATCATTTACGGGTGAGACCTCTGGTGAAGGTATTCCTCAGTTCGATGTCCAACAGTACACCTCCACCATGCACCAGGTTATGCAAAATCCCCAGTTCATGACTATGGCTGAACGCCTTGGAACCGCCCTGATGCAGGTCATCTTTGTCACCATCATCTTCCTAGTGCCATATATGCCACTCGTCTTCTTAATTCTCAGCTTCTTTTTTGGCCCCTCAGGATCCCAATATGTCTCATATGCTTGAGAAGTTTTCAAATCCACTCCATAAAGGGCAAGTTGAGGAGCGGATGGCTAGCCTCAAACAAGACCCTTCTTTGAAACCTATTCTAGACGAAATCGAGAGTGGTGGCCCAGCTGCCATGATGAGGCCAGTACCAATATGTTTCCATCTCTCTGACTACTCATGTTGCTTTCACCCACATCACTGATAAAGTGCATGTATGCTCTTTCACTCGCATCACTGATAAAATGTTAAATCTATTGACACAGGTACTGGAATGACAAAGAAGTCTTGCAGAAGCTAGGCGAAGCCATGGGGTTTGCAGTTGCAGATGATGCAAACACCTCAACTAAGGCCTGTGGACAAGTTGAACCCGAAGAAGGTGAAAACGAAGATGAATCTATCGTTCATCACACAGCGAGTATTGGCGATGTTGAGGCAAGAGCTCTTTCCGACTACTGGAATTTTATGAAAATTTGCAAATCTCATTGTTCCTTGTTGGATTAGGGTCTTAAGAAAGCTCTCGAGGGTGGTGCTGACAAGGATGAAGGAGATTCCGAGGGAAGGACAGCTTTGCATTTTGCATGTGGATATGGTGAGGTAATATGGAGTTGCAGAAACCATATATATTTATAGTATGGTTTATACAGTGCCACTGTATGCATGCATTTGTCAGGAACAATGTAATCTACGATGGGTGAACTTCTTCTGACATTAAACTTTTTCTTCTCGCTTGTTGCTGAACACTGCAAAGTAGATAATATACTTGTTGGGCTGTGTTTGTTACGTATACGACGAGGGAAGTATTAATACATGTATATCTAACCCTCTTTGTTGTGTAATACAATACATGTATATCTAACCCTCTTTGTTGTGTAATACAATACATGCATATCTAACCCTCTTTGTTGTGTAATACAATACATGTATATCTAACCCTCTTTGTTGTGTAATACAATACATGTATATCTAACCCTCTTTGTTGTAGGTGAAATGTGCCCGAGTTCTTCTGGAAGCTGGGGCCAATGTTAATTCCTTAGATAAAAACAACAACTCTGCTCTTCATTATGCAGCTGGTTATGGAAGGAAAGAATGTGTATCTCTCCTCCTAGAGAACGGAGCTGCAGTGTAAGCCAAAACATTCCGGTTAACTCCATGAATTTTGGTTGACCTTCTAAATGTAATTATTATTATTGTTATTAATTTATATAAATATATGTATATTTGTTGCAGTACTGTACAAAACAAGGACGGCAAGACAGCCGTTGATGTGGCAAAGCTCAACAATGAGTTTGAGGTGGTGAAGCTGTTGGAGAAGGATGCGTTCCTCTAAAGGAACTTATGTTGATGCTTATGTTGATGCTCTTCGTAACTTCTCTCGTATGTGTTATGTTGATGATAGAGGATATGTATTAGGGGTACTCGAATCTGCGCTAGTAATACATATATTTACCCCAAATTTGAAATTGTGAAACTCTGTTATCTAAAATTCAGATATCCATAAAATCTCAAAACATGGTCTTCTCATCATATCACAAATCTCAAAGTGAAGTTGCAATCGGCTGCAGTCGATGCGTTTGGATGAAGAATCGGATAACAAAACTTGTAAAATTTAAAATAAACATATATAATTAATTACATTTTTATCATTCTTTTCTATTTAAGACCCGAGGTTGCAAACGGCAGTTATATATAAAAGAAATAAAATATAATCGTTATACAACGCGGATAACAAAACTTGTAAAATTTAAAATAAACATATATAATTAATTACATTTTTATCATTCTTTTCTATTTAAGACCCGAGGTTGCAAACGGCAGTTATATATAAAAGAAATAAAATATAATCGTTATACAACGGGCAACCACATGATTATTTTCAAATTTCAGTCTCTCTTACTTTCTCTCTCTCCTTGCTCTTCTTCTGCGAACTCTCCCTCGCAATCGCCGGCCAATTTTCTCCGGCTAACTTCGACGTTCGGCAAACTTTCATGTTCCCTCCGTTGCCTGCCGTCGACGTCTCCTCTGGTGTCTTCTGCGCGTTGTCTGCTGTTGGCTTCCACCTTCTCGCCAGCAACCAACCGTTGGGCTTGTTCTACAATGGATGTTTAAAGGAGAAATGCTTCATTCATTCAAAATAAGCGCTTCGAGGTTCATCAAGTGCGTCACGGTCTGTGACGAAGCTGTCGGGAAAACGTGCCTGGTGATTTCTTACACCACCAAACTTTCTCCACGGCACCTTCTTCATCCTTTTTCCCTCTCCTTAGCCATTTGCTTTTATCTTATATAATCTTTGCTCATGCCCTTGTCTCTATGTTTTATATTTTGAGTGGTGCTGTGCCCATTCGTCTCACTTTTTTTTTTTGTTTACAGGATTAAGGCAAAGGCAGAGACATTACGAGGGCTTTGAACTGTATCTCAGTTTGTTTCAGGATTAAGGCAAACTAGTTACTTTCTACAGGGTCTTGCCAAACCGTGCGTCTACCTCTGTAAATATATACTCTCTCTACCATATCTTTAGCTTTGAAATTGGTTTGGTATAAGGCACAAAAAACTTTGGGTTGGATCAGGCTTAAACTGTGGGCTTACTTAGGATTCAACCTCAATGTTTAAAGCTCTAGATTTAGTGTTTTGGGCTTTATGTTTTTGGGTTTAGGTTTTAAATCTTGATTTAGGTCTGGGTTCTGGGATCGGGCTTTGTGGTTGGGGTTTCGGGTCCGGAGTCCGGGTTTTCGGGTTTCGGGTCCGCAGGTTCGGGTTTCGGGTACGGGGTTTCGTAAATCCTGGACAGAACCATTTAAATAAGAAAAAACATACTTATTTCGTAAATATTATAAGTTTCCATTTCAAATCTACTTTTGGTTTTCTATGAGAGAGAAACTTCTCTCCAACGGTAACCTGCAAATTTCCCCCAGATTTTTTTTTCTTTCCTTGGCTATCGCGCTGTTGCTATCACGAAGAAAAGACCCGAGTGCTGTCTTCTTCTCCCTCCCTCACCGTCCTCTCCCCTGCTCCGCCGACCCAAGAAAAAAAATTGTTTTGGTTCTTGATATTCCCGTTTTGGTTTTGGTCCAATCGTTTTGTTCTTGATCCATCTTGACTATAAGACACCTTCGAAGAGAAAGAAAGGGCAGTCAAGTTCTTGGTCCACCTTCACAAAGGTCACATCGGTTTTTTCCATGATCAGCCATGAACTTGATAACATTATGCTTGAGAACATGGGTGAGCCTACGACACTGCAAGCAGTTTTAGAGCTTGAAGCTCTTGTTCTTACAAGTAAGCTTTCGTTGTATATGTTCGCTTACCTTGCAAGAATATTGTTTAGTTTTATATTAACATAGCTCATTTCGTAGGTCATTGCTCAGAGAAGGATCATGAACCTCCCCGTGGGCTGCAGCTGATTCTGGGAACCATAAGTAGATAGCATTTTGTTGATACTCCAATTTGGGTTATTGGCAGATGAAAGTCTCCGCAGGGGTTTGGTGTTTACAACTTGCTCCTGGTCGAAGTTCAGAGCTCTATATCTTGAAGGGTGACTATCTTGGGATTTGGGGTCTAGGGTCAAGATGATCAGCCATGAACTTGATAACATTTTTCTTGAGAATATCGGCGAGTCTACGACACTGCAAGCAGTTTTAGAGCTTACAGGTAAGCTTTCGTTGTATATGTTCGTTTACCTTGCAAGAATATTGGTTAGTTTTACATTAACATAATTCATTTCGTAGGTCATTGCTCAGAGAAGGATCACGGACCTCCCTGTTGGCTGCAGCTCATTCTGGGAACCAGAAGTAGACTCCATTTTGTTGATACTTCAATTGGGGTTTGGGGTTCAAGGTTCGAGGTTCGTAGTTTGGGGTTCGGGGTTGTTCACTCTGCATGTCCCATTGATTAGTGGGGTCGGGGTTCAAGGTTAGCGGTCCGGGTTGGGGGTTCAGGCTTTTAGGCTTTTGGTCTTTTGGGTTTGGGTTTGGGGTTTAGGATCCATGATCAGCCATAAACTTGAAAACA
>CM071869.1:0-43310 GCA_036759665.1 Gynandropsis gynandra
ACAATACCATTCATGCTAGGTGTACCCGACATTATGTATTGGGGAACGATTCCACACTCCTCGAGGTACCTGGCAAACAGTCCTAGGCGTTGTTCACCCGATCCGTCATTTCTACCGTAGTATTCACCACCACGATCAGAACGAACGACCTTAACGCGTTTATTAAGTTGAAGTTCAACTTCAGCCTTAAACGCTTTGAAAACATCTAAAACCTCCGACTTCTCATGAATAAGATAAAGATAACCATATTGACTGTAATCATCTATGAATGATACAAAGTAATGTTGACCATTCCAAGAAGCAATAGAAAACGGTCTGCATACATCCGTATGTATCAATTCCAAAGTCTCTGAAGTTCGATATGTACTTTTACCTACTTTGTTTGTCTGCTTCCCCTTGATACAATTGACACAATGGTTAAAATCCTAAAAATTAAGAGTTTCAATTATTCCGTCTGATATTAAACGTTCCATTCTCGGTTTCGAGATATGTCCTAATCGTTTATGCCATAAAACAACGGAATTTTCATTCATCATTTTACGCTTCAAACCACGTGAACCAACATGCAAGATTTCATTATATGAAGGGATAATATCGAGCATATAAAGATTATCTGAAATGGATAAAGAACCAGTTCCAATAACATCCGAATGAAATGAAAGGGTAAACTTAAGGTTTCCAAATGAACAAGAAAATCCTAATTGTCCAATGCAGAAACTGAAATCAAGTTTCGTCTAAAAGACGGTACAACGAAAACACCCTTCAAATCAAGAAATTGACCAGTCTTCATCAAAAGTCTAAATTGCCCGATCACTTCCATTTTCACCCTTTTACCATCGCCCACATAGATGTGTCTTTCACCATCAATCGGCTTTCGATAACGGAGGCAACCCTGCATAGTAATACTTACGTGAGTTGTAGCACCAGAATCAACCCATCAAGTATGACTTGGTACAGAAGCTAAATTGATCTCAGAACAAACCAAAGTGAGAGTCAAACCTTTATCCACACGCCAAGTATGATATATCGTGAAAGATTTCTTCATATGACCAGTTTTGTGGCAAAAGAAACATTTTTGCACCTTAGCCTGATCTGCATGATGTTTCTTTTGCACATTAGTTGTTCCCGAATAAGCGGTTTCATAACCCTTTTTCCTTTTCTCGACCTTTCCTCTTGAGGTGGTAGCGGCAAAAGCACTATGTGTCTTTTCCTGCCTCAATCTCTGTTCCTTTTGCACACAGTGGGAAATAAGCTCATTAAGAGTCCATTTGTCCCTCTGACATTTATAACTAACCTTAAAATGACCGTATTGTGCAGGGAGAGAGATCAAAATCAAGCACACTAGGACGTCTTCCGACAACTCAAGTTCAAGTGCCTTTAACTTAGAGGCATTGTTTTACATTTTCATTATGTACTCGTGAATATTCCCGTTGCCTTTGTACCTTATGGAGATAATTTCCGTTAAAAGCGTGATTGTTTCCGCTTTGTCATTTCTGGTAAAGCATTTCTCCAAGGCCTCGAGATATTCCTTAGCCAATGTCACCTAATTAGGCACAGAGCCCTTGAAAACCGAAGGAATGAAATGCTTGATGATCATTAAACACGTGCGGTTCGAGGTTTCCCAGCGTTCGAGTTTGTTACGATCCTCAACAGAACTCGATTCTACGATCGCTGGACGAACCTCCCTAATCGCAAGGGCGTGACCCATCAAAGCAAGCACGATCAATAAGTGCTCCTTCCATTGAGAAAAGTTCGACCCATTCAACATAGGGATCGAACTGATTTTGGCAGAGATACTTGATGCCGATTGCGCGACTGTAAAACAAAAATAACTCGTGTTAGACAAATATTCAATAAAACCTTAATTGAATGATAACACAAGATCTTATGCCATCACAAGACATTTGTGCAACATCAAAATTTAGTCTTTGGACATTGATTTTGACTTGCAATAGATTACTCATCACATTAATAAATAGTGTAAATTAAACATCTCATGTAATGGTCAACCTTTGGGCATACCCATCACATTTATGTCATACCGAAAATAAACACTAAATATTAATGTACACACAATATAATACTGCCAAACCATGATTCACCTTTGGGTTTATCAAAGTTCGCATGAATTATATTATGTTACATTCTCAACGTAATTAAAATAATTATTTTTCTCAAGATTGTCTACTTTGGTAGGATGTTGAAAAAATTAATTAAATCGCATACATTGATCAAATGATATAATAATCATCATAATAATTCAGTGAATAACTTTTTTATCAAAAATCTATGATATAACCTTATAATTACACTATATGTATGTGTAGTTAATCATAGTAAAATAAATTCACCGCAATTATCACATGATATATATATATATAAATAATTTTCGTGCCAATTCTTATCCAAATGAATTATACAAATTAATTGAAATATATAAACCTATCCTCATGCGTATTAATCAGCGGGTTCGATTCAAAATTTACCGAAATATTTTCGGAGTTGGATCATAAAACTGAACGCTCCAAGATAACCTAAGTGAGCTGTCGGAACAGTTGGCAGAGAACTACCCCTATAATGAATAGGTCTCGGGTTTGAATCACCTGCTGAAAACAATTTGTTTCTTCCTTTTTTTTTTAAATGGGCCCCTTTTTAAAAAAATTAAATGGGTCGTCTTTTTTTATCAATTAAACGGGCCTTTATCCAATTTCATTTTATCAAAAAACTCAAAGCCCAAATATAAAAAACGAGCCCAGGTTTTCCGTTTTAAATTAAAAAAGCTTCAACATAAATCCTTTACGTGGATGATATCCTTATTGCTGCAAACGATGTAAGCTTTATGTGCGAAACTAAGAAATTTATTTCAGAACAATTTGAGATTAAAGATCTTGGTGATGCCTCTTTTGTATTGGGTATAAAAATACACTGAGACCGCTCTCGTGGTATATTAGGTTTATCACAAAAGAGTTACATCGATAAATTCTTACACGTTTTGGCATGAAAGGATGTAAAGGTATAGATACCCCTATTTCTAAGGGTGATAAATTCAGTCTTAGACAGTGCCCACAGATTGAACCGGAAATTCAGGAAATGAGTAAGATTCCTTATGTTTCGGCTATAGGGAGTCCAATGTATGCACAAGTTTGTACACGACCTGATTTGGCATGCATTGTTGGCGTTTTGGGAAGATACTTAAGTAACCCCAGGATTGATCATTGGAAGGCACCCAAACGGGTGATGCGATATCTTCAGAAAACAAAGGATCATATGCTCGTGTATAGACGATCAGACCAGCTCGAGATCACTGGTTATTCAGATTCAGATTATACTGGGTGCCTCGATAGTCTTCGATCCACTTCAAGCTATGTATTTCTTCTTGATGGTGGGGCTATTTCTTGGCGTAGTGCCAAGCAAAAGCTCGTGGCATCATCCACAATGAAGGCAGAGTATGTAGCATGTTATGAGTCATCCAATCAAGCTTTACGGTTGCGGAATCTTGTCACAGGGCTGCACATTATGGCGGGTGTGGATAGACCACTAAAACTTTATCGTGACAATCGTTCTGCAGTTTTATACTCTAACAACAACAAGAGTACTACGAAATCAAAGCACATTGATGTTAAGTATCTTGTTGTTCGTGAGAGAATACAGAGTGTGATCATTTCGATAGAGCATATAGGTACAAACTCCATGGTTCCGGATCCGCTGACTAAGGGTGTTATACCTAAAGTCTTTCATGAGCACACTGCTCGTATGGGTATTGTCTTTTGTGATGATATTTTGGTTTAGTGGGAGTTTTGTATCTATTCTATTTTGCTCTTGGATTGTAGCGATGTACGCTTATTCTGTTTCAGCATTATGTTCTAGAACTATTCAGTTCCGGAGCTATTCAGTTAAAGTTTAAGTTATTCACTCTGTATGATTCGGTTTAAGATGATCTCGATAAGGTAGGACCAGTTGGAGATAGACACGTTTCGATCACTTCACGTGTAATCTTCATGCTACGCATCCACATTCAGATCTATGTCATTCTTCTGTATTACGTAAGTAATCAAATGTGGGTCTAACTACGTATATATTGTGGTTAAATCTCTTTGGTTCTACGTTGATATGGTTGATGGACGAGATTAGTGTCAATACCGGTTTGATGACAACAATTGATGAGCGCTCTTAAGGTTATTCCATAGTTTTATGGTCACGTATATGGTCCAAGTGGGAGATTATAAGATTTTTGGTTTAATCTTATATTTGTGGACCTATATATGCGAATAATTTTGGAATAAGTGTTGTCATCCAGTTAGTCCAAATTAAATGTGATCCGATTTAAGTTTAATTGATCGGACTTTGGTATTGAATTAAATGTGGGAGGTTATATGTGTAGAGACCTTTGGTTATATCGTTAATTTCATGATGGGCGGGATTAAACGATATATTGAGAACCAGATAATTAGCCGGTTAACTTTCGGTTTATGGTCCCTGGTTCACGTGTACATAAAGATGAGATTTTAGTTTTTTTTGTGTGGATTCATTTGTTACCAACAGTTAAAAAAAATTACCGAACTCTCATTACGTTCTTCACACATCCCATCCGTGTCGATTCCGGCCATTACACGTAAAATCAGAAGATCAATTCCAATGCGTTACGTATTCTATGGATACAGGTATTTATCACGGTCTTCTATTCAATTTTTTGATGTAAATCGCAATATAAAATTAGAATTAGAATTCGTATAAAGTTTAAATCGAATTCTTCAACTTCTCCACTCGGGCTTGAATTTGTCAACTAAATCGGGCTTGAATTTGTCAACTAAATAGAAACGAAATTATCCATGTTTATTTTCTCATTTGGAGTAAAAAAATTAATGATGGAGGATATTTGTGCTTGTTCACCAGCTCATGCTCTCTCTCGCGATTCAAAGAATGGAGAGGTTTTCCTTAGTCGATGAAATGTTACACTTACACATGCTAAACAATACGAACATTTTTGCACAACATGCAACCAAATTTGTGAAGCCCTCCAAACGACGGCGTTTCCAAGCATTAAAAGCCATCACAATGAGCGCGTGGGCGTATGCCCCTTCAGTCCCCCATCTCCCTCCCTCCATCGTTGCTCGTCGCAGGTGCCTCCGCAAACACCACGCTGCTCTTCCTTCTATGGCTTCCTCTTCTCTTGTCCGAATAGCGGTTGTCGGCGATGTCGTAAGTCATCTCACTCTCTCTCCATTGATAAAGCTCGATTGATGGTCCTGATGTGTCCTCTCCTTGGTTACATGGAATTGACCATTGAAGCACGGTTACTGGGATCTGGACGAAGATCGAACGGCACTTGAGCTACTGCAGGTTCTTGTCTTTCCCGATCGGGTTATAATTATAATTCCTGCAATTCGTTTTTCTCTTCGCCTTTGAATACAAGTACATCTCTTCAGTTCGTGAGTTTCGTGACCCTTCCGGATTAATGGCATAATCTTTCTCCTCCATATAAATCACACATTTCCTTCTTTTTCTGCGCTTCTTTCCATATAGGGGAAGAAGGAGGGGTCACAT
Organism: Gynandropsis gynandra; assembly: GCA_036759665.1. Classification (NCBI taxonomy): domain Eukaryota; kingdom Viridiplantae; phylum Streptophyta; class Magnoliopsida; order Brassicales; family Cleomaceae; genus Gynandropsis; species Gynandropsis gynandra. The sequence continues at coordinate 5,545 of CM071869.1, forward strand.
GCTCTCTTACCTTCCTTTTGTTTGTTGAATCTTCCCTTTTCTGCTTATAAAAGACAACTTTTCGTTTCAAAGTTCACGTAACGTTCAAACGGAGCATATAGACGGGAAAGTTCCGGAGACATAGGAGGGAAAGAACCCTAATTTAATTCAAGGAAGGGAATGAGAGGAGGGGAGAGAGAAGACGAAGCTGGATCAATGGAGGAGGACGAGAAGAAGAACGAGGGATCCTCGTACAGGTATTGGGTGAGGGAAGCCACATCAGACGCAGCTCCTCCTCCTCTTCCCCGCAAACTCACCCCTTCCGATATCGCTCTCACCCATTCCTCTAATCCTCCCGCCCTCGGCTCTCTCTGGAATCGGGTATTCATCTCTAACTCTCTCTCTCTCTCTCTCTCTCTCCCGCGAGATCTATCGCCATACAGACAGGATAGACTCAGACCTCTTTGCAATTTCTTTTACTTAGGCTGGCACCTGGGAGGAAAAGTCTCTCACCAAATGGGCGACAGATCGGTTAAAAGAGCTGCTTGTTTCAGTTGGCTCCTTGGAATTCTCTTCCGGAATGGCTGAGATTAAGGATGTCAGCAGATGCGTGGGAGATGTTAGCCTTCCCTCCCTTTACTACTTCTCTTCTTGTATATTTTTCTATATTCACGCCTTTGTTCTCCGTCTATGTAGGCCTTCTTAGTTACTGTTCGAAACAAGAAAAGAGTTGGCTACTCTTATGAGCTTTCCCTCAAAGTTGAAGGTGACACATCTCTCTCTTTTTCCTCCTCCAAATTGCCCATCATGTATGCATTTATATGCTGTTTGGTATGCAGGAAAAGTTTGGTTTTTCTTTTTGCATGCTCATTTGGTATTGCTCTATGTTTCCTTTGTTTTACTGGATCAGGGGACTGGACATTCGAAGACCACAAGAAGAAGGTAAAGGGAACTCTCGAGATTCCCGAGTTCTCATTGGGCGAGCTAGATGAACTCCAGGTATCATGTCTTCACTTTTACTCTGTAATTGTTGAGTGATGGAGATGTCTGGTATACAGTGACAGTTTATACGATTGTTTAAAGAGTTTCCTTTCCGTATCAAACAATGGAGAATGAGATTCTTGACTCTCATTATGCGTGTGGCAGGTGGATGTGAGGCTCAGCGAAGACAATCTTTTGCTGCAACAAAAGCAGCGGATTTGCCTCGATTTGAAACAGTTTTTGGAGCCAATTCGTCTGAAGCTCCGCCAATTTGAGCAGGAACTCAAGGACACTCTTACTGTGAAGATGGAGTCTGCAAGTATTGAGGAGGCAAGGATGGAGCAGTTTCCTGTTGGTATGCGTGTGCTCGCTGTTGATGACAATCCAACCTGCCTCCGGAAACTAGAGGAGTTGCTGCTTCGCTGCAAATATCATGGTGCTTTTCTCTCTCTCTCTCTCCCCCCCCCTCTCTCTCTTTCCTGCGTTTGTTTAGGCTAAGAACGACTTAGAGGATAATGTTTGAGTGGACCAATACATGTTTCTATCCAGTGACAACAACAAAAGAGGCCAAGGCTGCTCTTGAAATGCTGAGGGAGAAGAGCAACAAGTTTGATCTGGTGATAAGCGATGTGGAGATGCCTGACATGGATGGCTTTAAGCTGCTCGAGCTTGTCGGCCTTGAAATGGACCTTCCCGTCATCAGTAAGCCTTTGTTTGTTTCTCCCCTGTTTAATTTCATATCATCCTGAACCTTTGGCTAATTCCTTTTGGTTTCACAGTGTTGTCAGCACATAGTGACTATGAACACGTCATGAAAGGCATTACGCATGGTGCCTGTGACTATCTCGTCAAACCCGTTGGTCTGAAGGAACTCCGTAATATCTGGCAACATGTTGTCAGGAATAATACTAGCCCCTATGCAAGAAACACTGTCGGGCCTTCCCGTCAACTGCTCCCCCCGTCCGACTCTCTTCAGACCTCGAGAGTCTGTAAGAAACGAAAAGGTTCCAGTCAAGACAATATTGATGATGATGATGAGGACAATGACAGTGATGGAGAAGAGGAAGGTGGTGAGGGGAGTGAACATGACATGGATGAATCTTGTACCCGAAAGAAGCCTCGTGTTGTGTGGGCATCCGAGCTCCACCAGAAGTTTGTCGCTGCCGTTACACAATTGGGCCCTGACAGTGAGTTGTCCTTGCGAAACCTCTTTTCTCTTCGCATTTCCCGTGGATATTTGTGATGGCCCATCTGTTTCCGTTTCTTCTGATACTTCATTTTTCTGCTTGTTTGTTGCCAGAGGCCGTTCCAAAGAAAATCCTTGATCTCATGAATGTAGAAGGTCTGACAAGGGAAAATGTAGCCAGTCATTTGCAGGCAAGAATCTCAGCCCAATCCCTCATCCTCTCTCCCTCACCAATGCCTTTAATGTGGACGTTGAAGTTGTTTGACCTGTTATTGCTTCTTTTTTTTGTTGCAGAAGTACAGGCTTTACTTGAAAAAGATGGATGAAGCGCATCAGCACCATATGACTCCATCTGCATATGGGACCAAAGATCCCTCTTTTCTGCACATGGCTCAGCTTGATGGATTCAAAGATTTTCATAGCTTGACAGCCACAAGACAACTGCCAANGCTCTTATCTCGTCCTCATGCTCCAATTGTCACCAGACTCAATTCCCCATCTCGGTCGTTGATAAACCTTCAGGGAATTACCTCCCCCAGTTTTGTTCGACCAGGGCAATACCAGAACATGAGCAGCTCAACAAATATGCCTGGGAAGTATCATTCGCCTCTATTATCAGGAGTCCAGAACGTGAACTCCTTTCAACGAACCTCACCTCCATTAGAGGCCAGTCAGTTTCCCAGTAGTAAATACTCTGCATTCATGGGAGATTCCAAAATCCTAGGTGATCATGCAATCAGCAGCAGTTTCCTGGATTCCCGGGCCTCACTTGGTAGTAGCTCTAGCACTTGTTTGGCCAGTGCTTCTAGTAACTCTCTGCTGTTGCAAGCAAAGTATCAACAACAACCACTGCAAAGGATATTGGGTGGAAATCAATCTTCTCTCCAGGGAGGTCCATCCAATTCTGGTTCCCTTGACGTGGGTGTGCATGGCTTATCTAGCTTTTCTAGTCACAGCAGATGCAGTGAGAGTTGGCAAGGGAATGTTAAAACACCCAAATTTCCATTGAATCCTTTGCCACATAACCATTCTCTCAGTCGGAATGAAATGCTGGGTAGTAATAATAATTTCAGAGGCATTGAAGGGAATGGTCATGGTTCAGTTGATTTTAACCCTTTCATCTATGCGGAGAATCCTGGAGGAGAGATGCAAAGCCAGACTAACTTGTCGGGAAACTTCGTGCAGAACATGAATGCTTCAGAGCAGCAAAACTGGGAGGAACAGGGACGAGATTGCAGCCACATGTTGAATGATACATTCAGTAACATAGACGTCCTGGTCCCAGCAAATGACATGGTGATGGACATCATAAATGCAGCGGGAAATAAAGGTTTGGATGGTTCACTGATGAGCCAAATAGATGGGAGTGCAGTACTCAACAGTCAACATGTGGAAGTAGGAAAAGCTGCAAGATTGGAAGCAGAAATGAGGTCCACGAATAAAGGCTGCAGCTTGGAGCAAAGGAAGACAGGGAATGGGTTTATGAGTGAGCAGCAGGACACATTCGATGACATGATGAACGAGATGATGAAACAGGTAATTTATTTTATATACAGATGTCTTTAGAGATCATCAATGACATGTGATAGAGTTGCTTCCTTGACGAAGTGGTTTGGTAGTTGTGTTGGAAAGAACTGATGGATGAAGTTGTGGTTTGGTAGTTGTGTTGGAAAGAACTGATGGATGAAGTTGTCGTTTGGTAGTTGTGTTGGAAAGAACTGATGGATGACGTGTGATTGCAGGATGAGACGATGGCATCTGGTTTTGGGCTTGATTCGTTTCCACTGCCATGAGAAGGTGTCACAGCGGTAGATACACATGAATAGCCTCCCATGGGACCAGATGGACTCTCTCTCTCTCTCTCTCTCTCTCTCTTAGATAATGCTCTGTTAGACTTGTTTCGTCTAGTCTCGCGTTGGATTCCTCGCTGTTTCTTTCTTCTTCTTGGGTAAAAAAAAAGGACATTATTCTTTCATTGTTCCCCTCAATTCAATTTGTCAATAAACCAGTTCCCTCAATTTGATCCGTCTCTTCTATTGGAGCAAAGACGGGCCTCAAGCAATAAGTAACTCATGATCTGATAAGCACTGGCTGACGGGCCTACTCCCGAGAGGCCTGTTTGGCATTCGCTTATACGAGCCCATTATATACGCATGGACCTTTTCAATAAAAAAACCCAAAAATCGAATATCATGGCCCTTTGAGACGATACGCGTCATGTCAGACCGAACGAGAGAAGACGTGTTTCCATCACCACACAGCTTTTCCTTGTTCGCGAAGCATTTGCCCCACACACATACCTCCAAATTCACACAAGAAGAGGGCCCTAGAAGGTACCATCCACAGGTGTGGTAACGTCGAGGGGCATAACCGACCTTTTCATCAGGACACGTGTCATCCTCTCCGCCCACAGAATCCCCATATTCCTTTTTACTATAAAAAACCAGATTTTGCTTAAGGTATGCCCTTATCCCATCAGAACAAAAGATCTGTGCAAGGCAAAAGATATTACAAAGATGGCAGAGAAGGAGATGGAGGTGGTGAAGGGGCTGGACGTGGAGAGATACATGGGCCGGTGGTACGAGATAGCGTCATTCCCGTCGAGGTTTCAGCCGAAGAACGGTGTGAATACGAGGGCCACTTACAGCCTGAACCCGGACGGAACGGTGCATGTCCTCAACGAGACGTGGAGCGACGGGAAGAGAGGATTCATCGAAGGCACGGCGTACAAGGCCGACCCTAAAAGCGACGAGGCCAAGCTCAAAGTGAGGTTCTATGTGCCTCCCTTCTTACCAATCATCCCCATCACGGGTGACTACTGGGTGTTGTACATCGACCCCGAATACCAGCACGCCTTGATCGGCCAGCCCTCGAGGCGTTATCTCTGGATTCTAAGCCGGAAGCCACATATGGAGGAGGAGATTTACAAGGAGATGGTGGGGAGGGCGGTGGAGGAGGGCTATGACGTGAGCAAGCTCCACAAGACCCCTCAAGCCGACCCTCCCCCCGAGCCCGATGTTGCTCCTAACGACACCAAAGGCATCTGGTGGATCAAGTCCATCCTCGGGAAATAGACCTGTCTTTTGTGTACCTTCTTGTTGTGTCTTTTGTGTACCTTTGTAAAAAGCCCTGCGCCTTTAAGCTTCTCTAATAATAAAACGAAATGCGTGTAGATCATTTACATCTAGATAGAAAACGAAATGCTTGTAGATCATTTACATCTAGATAGAAGCTCTCAAGTTTGGATTAAAATGATTGCAACTCGAGCAATAACATTACGTATTCCATGACACATTGGTCTTACGAATCCCAAACATAATAGAAACGAGAGATGTTTCCCAGATCCAGACATCCACATTCGCGTCTCAGAGAACACTACAACATGAATTTGTCTTCTTCGCTTGCTTGTAGAACATCTGTTTCAACACAACACCAACAACAACATTTGCTCATGTTAGACCACTTCCATCTGCATACCAATATGATAATATTATCTGTCAATCGATGTAAGCAAGTGTTGCAACGAATAATAAACCAAAATATCTTTTCAAGCTCAAAAACCAGATTCGAAACTAGGGTCTGATGCTCTGGTAGACTTTTGTAGAATCCAATGTAGATGGGGTCTAGCAACCCGACAGTAAGTTGTGTTTCTAAAGGCTAGATGAAGTGCACAGCTAGTGGGACATTACCTGGGATGCCATGCTCAAATCTGAACTCTTCTCCACTAGGCTGTCTAGCTTCTCACCTCGGGAGAGCACGCTGTCAATGGTTTTATGCTGCAACAAGGGCGAAGATTGAGTTAGATACGATGAAAAGTGGCAACTATGCTATTTACAACACGTGCAAGATCCTCTTTTATGTTGCGGTAGAGATTAAGACTGGTGTTTTGGGGAGACAAGATGAACTCGTTGGCAGAAGAAGCAGGTAGATGGGCACATCTTGTAGATGGAATGTGCAAAGTATAGAGGGAAAAGGTGTAGAGCAGTAACTGGACTCAGCACTTACAAGGATAATCTTGGTCTCATCCAATTCCCTCTGGATTTTCATTAACTTATCAGCTTCTGCTGGGTCCTGAGGATTTAGAAAACCAGGGAGAAGGAGGAATTATCAGCAACCAAGCAAAAACCAGGGAGAAGGAGGAATTATCAGCAACCAAGCCAAAACCAGGGAGAAGGAGGAATTATCAGCAACCAAGCAAAACCCAGGGAGAAAGAGGAATCAAAGCAAACACCAAGGTCTCAAAGGCAATCATCTTATCAAATAAAGTCGAGCTTATTCCTACTGTATCGCAGGTATAAGTAGGGCAAAAGAAATGGAAGAGTAAAAACCTAAATAGAACCTGAAATTTTGATAGAGCTTCAGTTAAGTATGGCCATGGCTGAGTGCCGTCTTCTTTTGCTGACCTCCATGTCTCACCAAAATTCTTCTGGTACTCATCCAGAACCTGGGGAAATCGAACGACGGATATATGGGAAACCATCATCAACCAATTTCCATGGGAAGGTGAAGCGACATATTAAGAAATCGAAAGGAGCGTGGTTGATGTGCATAATAAGATACCTGATTGAGAAGAGAGAAGGCGCTTCGAACGGGATAATGATCGTCCATAAAACCCAAAGCGCAAAGGCCGTTTCGATTGTAAGCGTGGACCTTGTACTCTAAAAGAGGTTTGGGGGGATTAGGATGGAGGAATAGGGAAAGGGAAGAGATGAGAGAGGGGAAAAAGAGGAACCTTCGTGCTGGACGGACTGGCGTTGGTCGGGAGGGGTGCGTTTGGCGACGGTGCGGCCGACAAAAACGATGAACTCCTTGACGCTGCTTCTCTGGAAATAGCCAAAGTGAGAGACGTCGGAGGCGTTGACGAGGATGACGGGATCCGGCGTCTCGGGGGCGCACTTGAGAATGAGCAACGCCGTGATCTTCATATCTCTCCGGTTGCGAGGAGGACGCAGATGCTCTCTCGTATCGTATGTTGTCTGACTGTCTGTCTCCCTTGTTATTGTTGTAATTTGGTTAAGTTTGGTTGGGAAAGAAGGAAAAAAGTGTAAAGGGAATTTGTGTCACCGAACGATGCTCTCCTTTCTTCTCTCTTTGGTTGGGCCTCAAAATAGCCAAACTTTAAGGAGCAAAAATAGAAGGGAGAGTTATTTACGCTGAAGCGGAAGTTACTTTGTTCCCACCATTAATTTTTCCAAGTTTATATATTAAATCTCCCTCCCCTTCGGTTTCTTTTTCTACCTTCATTCTCCTCGGGACATATCCTTCCATTCTGCTTTGTCCTTGTGCCCTCTCGTCCCTCTTTCATCATCTCTCTATATCTCTCTATCTCTCTCTCTGGATGACCCTCTTCTCTTTTCCCTGCCTGCAGGAGGATCATCGACGTACCATGCTGAGGTGTTTCATCTTCTTCTCCCTCTTCCTCCATGCAACCGTCACCGCCAAGCCTCCTCTTCCCAAGCAATGGCTCACCCTTAACGGTATCACATGCATTCCCATTTTCATACATTCCCATTGCATCTCTTCCCTTCCCAATCCACCTCTCTCAACATCTTTCTCCAGGACAAGAGCCTATAGTTGTGGCTAGAGGCGGCTTCTCAGGGATATTCCCAGAATCAAGCGCCTCTGCCAACGACATGGCTCTTAGCACCAGCTCCCCGGGCGTCACCTTGCTCTGCAATCTTCAGATGACCAAGGACGCCGTCGCCCTCTGTTTGTCCGATGTTCGTCTTGACAACTCAACCACCATCTCCACAATCTTCCCCAAAGGCCAGAAGACGTACAAGGTCAACGGCCAAGACCTCAAGGGCTGGTTTGCCCTTGACTACACTTCCGACACCATCTTCTCCAATGTCTCCTGTAAGTTTCACCACGCGTTTCCCCTTTGCGTTCACTCATCTCCCCTATTCACGTTTTCGCTTGTACCGCAGTGGTTCAGAACATCTTCTCTCGCCCGAGCGTTTTCGATGGTCAAATGCCGATTTCGGCTGTGGAGGACGTATTAGGGACCAAGCCTCCCAAGTTCTGGTTGAGCGTTCAGGTATCCCTTCTTCTTCATTTCCCTCTCCTTTTTCGTATTTGAAGCCATGAGAGAAGCACAATATCATGGCAAAGACTTCTTAACCAATGAACCTGCAGTACGACTCCTTCTACATGGAACATAACCTGAGCGCTGCAGAGTACCTGAGAAGCTTGCGATTCCACGGCATAAGTGTTGTGTCCTCTCCAGAGATTGGTTTCTTGAAGAGCATCGGAGCAGACGCAGGCAGGGCTAAGACGAAGCTGATATTCGAGATCAGAGAGCCCGACATGGTCGAGCCAACCACCAACAAGAAGTACAGTGAGCTTCTAACGAACTTCGCTGCCATCAAGCAGTTTGCGTCGGGCGTTCTTGTCCCAAAAGGCTCCATTTGGGCCGTCGATTCCAACAAGTACCTCGAGGCTGCCACGAGTCTTGTGGCGGATGCCCACAAAGCCGGTCTAGAGGTCTACGCTTCAGGGTTTGCCAACGACATCCCCACGAGCTACAATTACAGCTACGACCCCTCTGTTGAGTATCTCCAGTTTGTGGACAATGGCCACTTCTCTGTTGATGGAGTCATCTCTGATTTCCCACCAACAGCCTCACAAGCCATCAGTGAGACCACGTTACACACTCTTGTCTCTTTCCATATGCTCCTTAGTTTATAACTGATGAAGCTAAAAAAAGACAACCATGTCTGTCGTGTAATCTTGCAGCATGCTTTGCTCACCAGAAGGGTAATCTTCCCAAGGCAGGTAAAGAAAGGCAATTCTGTAATGCAATTGTGTCAATGTCTGTACGAGTATTTAAAGAGTGGTTGTGGTATGAGCAGGACACGCGATGATCATTACTCACAATGGAGCAAGCGGAGACTACCCAGGGTGCACTGATTTGGCATACCAAAAGGCAGTGGAGGACGGAGCGGACGTGATCGACTGCTCAGTTCAGATGTCGAAAGACGGAGTGGCTTTCTGTCATGGCTCTGCAGATCTCATGCCCAGCACCACCGCCATCACCACTTTCATGTCCCGTGCTTCCACCGTCCCTGAAATCCAAGCCAACAACGGCATTTTCTCCTTCGACCTCACCTGGGCTGAGATCCTCTCCTTGAAGCGTACGTTCGCACTTCACGTCTTTCGTGTATTATAGGTTGTGTGTCTTGATGATTACGCAAGGGAATCTGTTGCCTTTCTTTACAGCTCAAATCGAAAGCCCCTTCTTGACTTCCACTGGCTTCCAGAGAAATCCTGCCGAAAAGAACGCTGGAAAGTTCATGACTCTCACCGACTTTCTTGAGTTCGCCAAAGCAAAGGCAGTCACGGGTGTTCTCATAAACATCGAGGCAAAGCCTAAACCTTGAACTCTAAAAATCATGGACGCCCCTTCATTCATCCATTGTCTCTTTGGAAACACCTTTTAACAGAATGTGGTTGCTTAACAGAATGCGGCTTATTTAGCATCACAGAAGGGGCAGGGCGTGGTGGACATGGTGAAATCAGCTCTGAGCAACGCCACGCTTGACAAACAATCAACACAGAAGGTGTTGATTCAGTCAGAAGACAGTTCCGTGCTGAGCAGTTTCGAGGGAGTGGCATCATACATGAGAGTGTTGAGCATCGATAAGGAGATCGGAGATGCGCCTAAACCATCTGTAGAAGAGATCAAGAAATACGCTGATGCAGTCAATCTCAAAAGAACGTCTCTTGTTGCAATCTCCCACAGCTTTGCCACGGCAAAGACTAACGTGGTAGAGGAAATGCACAAAGGGAACATCTCAGTCTATGTCTCTGTGCTGAGGAACGAGTATATCTCCATTGCCTTTGACTACTTCTCTGATCCAACAGTGGAGCTCGCCACTTTCATTGCAGGAAATGGAGTTGATGGAGTCGTTACCGAGTTCCCTGCCACTGCTAGTAGATACTTGAGTAAGCCATCACCCGCCTTCTTCTTCATCATCTTGTTCCATCCTTCACAACCGTACCTAAGGATCCATGCGAAAGCATAAAGAAATTACTGACACTGAGTTGGATGATATCGCAGGGACGCCATGCTCAGATCTGAACAAAGACCAGCCGTATGCCATCTTACCAGCAGAGCCAGGGGCTCTACTCTCAGTGGCGGCCAAGGAAGCGCAGCCACCGGTGGCTGCCCCAACCCCGCCTCTGGAGGCCAAAGACGTGGTGGATCCTCCTTTGCCTCCCGTTGCCAACAACATCTCCTCCAACGCCACCACTGGAGCTCCTGCTCAGCAGACTCCTTCCCACGCAGTGGCTAACTATGTTAATCTTTCCGGCTCTGTCATGGCACTGATGCTGCTCTCTTACCTCTTTGCCATCTGATCACCAAAGCCAACCTCTCACTCTATGCTTCTGTAATATTTTTCCCTCAGCATGATCTTCAAAAGACGCTTGCAGTTAGCCACTTGGTTATGTGACATTTATTCGTATGATATACACATAATATATACTTGTGCGTTTGACTGTGGCCATTGCGGATGTATGTTGGTAGAAAGCTTGAGCAAGCCATAATCGCCAAGTTTCCTCTTCTTTTCCATACGTATGAATGAGTAGTGGATACATACACGACCCTCTTCTCTTCTTTTCCATACGTATGAATGAGTGGATGGATTCATGCATCTATACGTGTGAATCGAGGATACATACATAATAAACTTGAAAGCAAAAAGAGGGGATTGAAGCTCCAAGAAGCTGATACAAAATGAACTTTTTGTTGCGGGTCTCCATGACCCACAGTACAAAAATATTCTCTCAAACTTAATCTTTATCTGTATCCCTAATCTTACATAAACTTCCCTTCCACCTTTTGTCTCTACTCTCTCCTACACTATAAGATGTGTTCCCTCGAAAACCCTCTCATCATTGCCACCACGCTTATTACCCATTCCACCAATAGCAAACTTGAGAGGCTACTTGGCCTCTTCTTCCCAAGCAGCACCAGTCGGTTGACTCCATTCCATCTCCACTCTCAGCAGCACCAGTCGGTTGCCTCCATTCCATCTCCAATCTCAGCTACTTGTCCACCGCCTTTTCCTTGCTGGTCGCTCTGCCTTCACCTCTGAATCCACACTCCCTTCATGTCTCGCACAAGCCAACGTTTCAGTCTCCATTTTCTTTACCGCCGATGTCACATTCTCATTTGGCATTGGAAGCTTGAACCTTTCACTCCGTTTCTTTAGTTTCTCAACCGTGTCCAAGTGTCGATCCTCAGCTGGCTTCTGAACCCCGTCTTTCATTTCTGCTACATCAGCATCAGCAGCGCTTTTGTCTTCGTTTGCATCCCGGTTCTTGCCAGTAGAATCATGAGCTGCTTCTCTACCTTCCACAGACTCGCCATTTCCACTTTTTTCTGTCTCTTGAAACTTCAAGGGCACAGATGATGACTTGGAAGAGTAAGTGAAGTCTCTCTCTTTATGGCTCGTCCAACGCTCTATCTTCGACCGTCCCCTCCTTAAATCTTTCTGTTCGTCATCTGAGGAAGCATCTTCCTTGTGTCTTCTGGTAGAGATGGGTTGTTGTGTGGTCTCGTGCCTGCTATTTCTCGACTCTTTGCTACTTTTGGGGCCCTAAAGCCACGGAAAAAAGCGTCAATACTAACCGCGACACAAAAGAGAAGTCACCAGTCCATCAGATAACTTAGAAAAAGTTAACAACAAACACAAACAATCTTGAAGACCCTGACAACCTATAGTTAACAAATCAACCCATGGTAAATGTATGCAAAGTTAAATCTGAGGTCAAATTGGATAGTTAAACCAGATGAAGTCCAAGGCCAACAGGACATACCAACTCTTCAAACTTTCCATTTTGTTCCTCTTGTTTATTCCTGAATGGGCCAAGATCTGGGACATCCCCAACTCGATGGTCTTTATTCTTTCGTCTAGATTCTTTATGCTTCTTCTCTTGCAATCGCTGGCCATCTGGATGATCAGAAACCTTATCACTTCTACCACTGCTCCTTTCCTGCCTCAATTTTTTCTCATTGTCAACGTTTTCGTCAGCACGCGCAGAAATGTCCTCTTGTCCTCTATGATGCAAAGAACTTTCTTCATAAGCATTTTCCCTTCTCTTCTGTTGTTTACTATGCCTTGACGAATCTTTGTTAAGAATCTCTTTATCAGAACCTTTGTACTCGTCCTTCATCCTTGATGCTCGGTCTTCTGAACCTCTGTGGCTCCTCATGGCCGCTTCTCTTTCTCTTCCGCGCACTGATGAACCCTCCTCATGAATGGGTTTCAAATTATCCAGCTCCTCATGTTCCCTTTGCCTCTCATTTGCATCTCTCGGCACATAAAATTCATCTCTGTGCCTTAAAGAACGGTGATCATCATGATCCTCTCTAGTTTTTTGGGCATCTCTCTTCTGATGCTCCAACCTATCATCTCTTTCTCGTTTTGGGCGGCTTGCTGATTCTCTTTGACCATGAGAAATTTCATTCTTATCAGAGCGGCTTCTTCGTACGTAATCTTCATCCTTCCTTCTCTTGCTAACATAATTAACCACCGCCTCATAGTCATTCCTCAAACTATCATCTTTTTCATGGTGTTTTGAGCCGAAATCCTTGTCACTTGGACCCCTCATGCTACCATCGTCCAAATGCTTTCTCACAGAAACATGGTCATCTTTGCCGTGAATTTCACTCTCTCGCATTTTACCTCTGTGCCTAGAGCTCAGATCATCTCCATGGTCTCTTTTTCTAGAACGTTCATCTCCGCTTCTTCTATTGTAAGCATCATCATCTCTCCTATGCCAAACACTCTCAGCAACATCACGCTCTTTTCTTCTATCAAAATCTGTGCCCCTTGGATATGAGTGATAAGGATAGCTAGACTCAAACTCCATGCGAGGATACGAGTTCTCCCTACCACCTTTGCTAGCCACACGAGTCCGTTCTATTTCCTGCCCTCTGTCCTGATTCTTTCTGCTCTGATGCTGTGTCTTTTCATCAAGTTGCTTTCTACTGCCAGCTGAACGAGATCTATCTTGAATAGCTTCTTCCTCAGCACTATCCTTCAACTGCTGATACTCACTGTGACTTCCACATTTTTCTTTGCTGCTTTCACAGCTTCTCTCAGTCTTTGACTCTCCTCCATCATCTTCCTGAACCATTGACTGTGCGAGTCCAGAACTCATCTTACGGTCTTCCTCCATCTCAGAGCCTTCGCCAGCTTCAGTCCTTATATCTTTCTGGTCAGCACTTGATGACCTGGTGTCTTTATCTCCTATAGGAGATGAAGACCGCAAACAGCATCTACCATTGGCGCTTTCAGAGATCTCATCCTCTTGCTTAGCATGAAGGCTTTTACCTGGCTCATCTTGGGTAAGAGCTCCCGGAGAAGATTCTGTGTCTGGTTTCCCGCTGTGAACATCACCTATGGGATTTTCTCCTGGAAGGCCATGGCCAAAATGATCCACACCATTTCCAGCTGAGGGTTCATCCTCATGTGAGTCCTGACAGACAATCTGAACACAGAATGACAGCAATTAAGGACTGGACATATTGCAAGACAAATGTCTCACAAGCAGTACCAAACTAAACAAGATTCAAGACAAGAATAACCTCGATTATAGCATCTGCATCACGGATTCGGGGTGCACGTGTATCAATCGACGGTAGACGCTCACCAGAACCAGCCTCCACAGGTATTGGTCTTCCAGGTGGCTGAACAAAAAAGCAGGTCCAACCAATAGTCAAGCTTGAAACTAATGGGAGTATATGAGCCCCATGACGTTCTATGCTACGCAGCACTTATTGACAATACTTATACAATACGAAAATGGCAGGACGAAACATACTAGTGGCGGTCGAACATGGGCAGGTCCTCTCGTTGATTCACCTTGAATAGCATCTGGTTTCACTAGATTTGAAGAGAAGAGATGAAGATTTGAAGGGCTGGAGGACGTCGGTGTACAGATCTCCGAACTCATCGTCTTCGTCCATTCAGACACTGATTTTCTGGAGGAACACTCAAAGATCCCAACGTAATGTATCAATCAAAAGAGAGACCATGAAAGAGAGCTGAGGAGCACCTGTTGCTGCAGCTAGCTCTGGAGGCAGATCTGGATCATACCCCTTAAAATATAGAAAAAGGAACGTTTAGAAATTCATTTTCAAAAGCCGTGCATCTGTTTCTAATATTTTTGTGCATGACTGCAACAGCTTAATACCCTAACAACACACTTTGGACATTAATAAGGCATCAGAAAAGATATGATCGCCAAAAATAAATAAATGTCGGAATAGCTTTCAAAAGCAGCGTTACAAGTCATGATCCAATTACCTGGTCTGTTCTCCCGCTTTCATAAACACGAATTCTGCTTTGCATTGTGGTCTCTACACGGTGCTGCTCCTGCATAACGTTGAAGAATGAACTTCTAAGTAGTCTTCATTACGGGTTAAAGGATATGATCCATGATTTAAGTAATTACCAGCTGTTTGCAATAGTCTTTCCAGGTCTCCTCAGTCAGCCCGAAGTTGAAGAAGTCAGTGATATCAACCCCAGGATATCGCCAAGGCTTTTCCTCAAAGCCATCAATGTCGACCTCAAATATAGTCCTTAAAAAAATAAAAAGGCTGATTTCAACAGAAGAAACAAGGATCTCTATGCATCAGAAATTGATCACTGTCATACAGACACCAGATTAGAGATAAGTAAAATCACTACTAAGCTGCAAGAGAAATATCTACTCATAGGGCACATTTATAAACATTTTTGTGGTGGTAGCAAAAAATAATCTTCGTAGTTCTCAACAGATAGGAAGTTACTTGTGAGAAGGAAGGGTAAAGTCCAGGCCAACAGCAAATCCCCGGCCAGCTGTAGTACCACCCCAAGGCGTCCCAAAGCCCTGCTGGAAGCCTTTCTGTGAAACAGACCCATTTTTCATTCCCAGTGGACGCCAGTCTCCTCTACCACGACCAGCCATGGAAGGTGCAATTACAGGTGGACGAACTTGACCTGAGGAGATCCCAGCAGCAGATGCAGTACCTCCAGGCAGTGGGGCAACCCCTGGTCTTACATACTGCAAGAGACAGATATATAGAGTGAGCACAATAAAGTACATAGTTACTAACAAATATCGAACTCGATCCCACAAATATACATAAAGGCAGCCTTGTTTTGTGATGAGCACTGCCAACATTTCAGTCTCAGCATTAACCTCAAGACTTAGGCATGTCTACTTCCAAAAAAGATTTATCAGCATATTTGCTTAAGAATTGATCTTAGATGTTGTTACTGGTCTTGGAATTAATATTGTGTCTGTTCAATTTCAAACTGACAAGTCAATTTGAGTTTTGCCACTATTTTCAGCAGATGCAATAGGTAGATCAAGGAAGAGAGGCGGCGATTAGGAGCTTAAATTGTTACTTATATGGTCAAATGCACCAGACTGCTGCCACAAATCTGAGCATCAGACTCAGGAGAAATGGATACTAGAGACACAAAGCCAAAATCTAGAAAAAGTCTCCAACTTGTCTGATCAACACTCTGCATTTGCATTAATTTAGGTACAGCAAGTACAAAGGGGAGAATGCAATTTGAATTCGTGAAAACCAAATCGGAGCAACACGGAAAGCCCCGACCACAATAGAAGCTAATCGGTGACAACAGTGTTGCATTGACACTGACCTTAAACTGAGAATGAAACGGATGATACCCATGACCGATATACCCAAATTTTTGGGGCGCAGCCGCACCTCCAGCTCCACTTGCTTTTCCAGCCTCGCCTGCTTCTTTGCCGTCTCCCTCCGTCGCCTGCAGACTATCTTCTGTCCAGAGCTGCTCCTCCATAGCTTGGTTTGGGTCTGTGTCCGTCACAATAACAAGCGGTTCTTCATCATCTTCGTCGTCGTCTGGATTTGCTCCTCTCTCAGCGCCTATCAGGCCGTTGCGGCTACTGTCGTTCAACACAATTTGCAAATCATCTTCACTGTCGCTATCCCAATCATCTCCTTCTCCATCACCTTGTGCGCGCATCGCCCCATCACTAACCTTGCCTATTGTTGAAGGGCCTTCATCTGTAGGCAAAGCAGGAAGCGATTGAGCTTCAGAAGCGGGCATAGAAAGACCAGGAATAACAGATGAAGCATCAGTATCGGCGTCTTCGATATCAAATTTCATGTGCTTGTCGATTGCTGGAGGAGAGGATAATCTGGAGGGTTGGATATCGGGAACCCTAGAAATAGGAGCGGGTCCATCCGGTGCGAAGGAGTCTTGACGGGGGGATTGAAGATTGAGATCGATGGGAGGCAGAGGCTGAGGCTGAGGCTGAGGCTGAGGCTGGGGAAGAGATGAAGATTTGAAGGGCTGGAGGACGTCGGTGTACAGATCTCCGAACTCATCGTCTTCGTCCATTCAGACACTGATTTTCTGGAGGAACACTCAAAGATCCCAACGTAATGTATCAATCAAAAGAGAGACCATGAAAGAGAGCTGAGGAGGAGGAGGAGGAGAAGAAGAAGGCTTTTCCAACTTTCCACCCCTTTTTATCGAGTTTCTTCTCATTTTTTCATGGCTTTAGGGCCAAATATATATATACATATGTATATACATTACACACTATTGGTGCCTCAGAAAAAAAAATTTATATGTATATATAGATTCTGTTGCCAAAAAAAAAAATCAAGAGAGGAGGAGACGGGGAATTGATCGAGAGAGAAGATGATCGGAGTAGGGAAGATGAAGCAGTACTCAAACGTGCTGGAGAAGCCCCTGAGCAAAGGCAAACAAGAGGTGTCCCCTCCCCCCAGATCCATCCATGGATTTGGATCCCCCGATCTCATTCCTTTTACCTCATCCCTTTCTCCTTCTTCCGATTGCAGGTCAGCTTGAGCGCTTTTGCTTTCCTTTTCTCGGAGCTCGTTCAGTACAACCAGACACAGGTCGACAATATTGCCGAACTCGAAAGACGGTAGGTGCCTACCATTCCTCCCTTTTTTCCATTTCTCCATACGCTTTTCCTTCTTCCTTACATTTTCTCTTAGACTTGAGGATGCGGGGTATGCTGTTGGAGCTCGAGTTCTAGAACTTCTTTGCCACAGGGAGAAGGTACGCCTCCTTATTTTGAATTCTTGAAAGAGATCTTAGTCGATGGAGTTAGAAATTCAGCGTCCCTCTGTCTGCACCTCTGAGCGTGCTTATGCTAAGAGAAATCTAGCCACCTAGTGACAAAGGTGTGTGACCATGTTACTTCAGGGGAACCGAAGGGAGACACGGTTACTTGGAATTCTGTCTTTTGTCCATAGCACCGTGTGGAAGGTGTTGTTTGGAAAGGTAGGCATTGTCCAATTTGAAATAGTTTAATCTATTCAATGCAATCGGCTGCTTGATATTAAGTCTTACTACGGCATAGGTTGCTGACTCCCTTGAGAAAGGGACAGAACATGAAGATGAGTATATGATCAGTGAGAAGGAGCTTCTGGTGAACAGGTTAGGGTCAATTCCATCTGTTACTCTAAACACTTTGAGGGATGACTGTTGCTTTAAAGCATGGATGTTGATGTCAGGTTCATTTCAATTCCAAAAGACATGGGAACATTCAACTGCGGGGCATTTGCAGCTGGGATAGTAAAGGTGAGTACTCCCTCCCTGGCATGAATTACAGATCACACGAGCTCTGGATGGTGAGTACTCCCTGGGATAATCAGCTGTGTGTTGTTTATCTACTCTATATATGCAGGGAGTTCTGGATGGTGCAGGCTTTCCTGCGGTTGTAACGGCTCATTTTGTGCCCATTGAAGGACAACAACGTCCTCGGACCACCATCTTGATAAAGTTTGCTGAAGAGGTTAGTTAGTACACTGCTCGAGTCTAGAGTATATATATGGTGATAAGTTTTAGTATATATATGTATATATGTTGATGAGTTTTAGTAAAAGCATTGCCCTGATTCCCATATTTCTCTCATCTGGTAGGTTTTGAAAAGAGAGGCGAGATTAGGTTGATGTCTCATATACTTCCTCGCATGTCACTTCTTTGTGTTCTTTAGTAAGATGGCCATGGACGGATTTTTTTGGGGTACGAGCTGATTGATGATTTGTATCAAACTGTTTTGATGTCTCATCTCATATACCCAGAGGATTGATGATTTGTATCAAACTGTCTCATATACCCTGAGAATTGATGAAACTGTTTTGCCTAATCTTCCATTTCGTGTCAAAGAATTCTGAGGCAGGATGGAGCAGCTTGTGATGGTTCATCTGCAGAAGCGCCTATGAACTGTCAAATTGTTGCTGTCAAAAGCACCGCTAGTACTTCGCATCTTCTGAAGTAAACGGCACCTTAAGTAAACCAGTGCATGAACATATTAAATATCAGAGGGCGTGTCTTCTGTGGCTGCACCATGCTCGTTCATGCCATGCTGCAGAAGAAAAGTGTGGAATAACACACTGTTCTTTTTGACAGTTCATAGGCGCAGTCAGTCTGCAGATGAACCATCACATCTGCTCCATCCTACCACAGAATTCTTTGGCAAGAAATGGTTTATGTTGCTATCTTATCAAACTGTTTTGATGGCCATGGACGAGTTGATGTCTCATATACCCTGAGAATTGATGATTTGTATCAAACTCTTTTGCCTAATCTTCCATTTATCGGTGGTTTGAAAGATGTATAAACTTGACCACGCATTCATGTGTTCTTAATATTGATGATTACTTTACATAAATTGGAAATGTGAATCAATAGGGTTGTTTATTAAGTGCAAAGCTAAAATACATGGCAAGCAAAAGTGAAGAGAGAGGAGCGGATCAGTTCCTGCCCAGCGGCAGAGACCTGCAACTGTAGGTCTCCTTGAAATCCGATTTCTTGGATGACGTAAATATTGAAGCGTACACCTCCTTGGTAGCATTGGCCGGCGCCATATCCGCAGCCCTAAACTTCTTCACAGCCACCCCAACCGCAGCCTTGCAGTTCCCTTCGAGTCCACGCTTTGCAGCTGTTTCTCCGATTTTGCCTTTCTTGGATGCGCCTTTTTTCTCTCTGACCTTGCCTTTCTCCTCCTCCATCCTCGTCCTCAGGGCGTCCACTTCCTCCTCTGTACCGTTGATTGCTATCTTATCAGACTCCGTGAACTCCGTGTGACAGACCAAGCACGATGAAGACTTCACTTCCTTCAAGGCCTTGGTGCTCAGCACGTGCCCGCAGCCCCTCAGTGCCAGGAACTTGTACTTTCCGTTGAACTCGAGCCCTGAGACCGGGCAATGGAACTGAGCCCTGCAACTGTCTCTGGTGGATTGATCGGACCCAGAGATTGGGGTGAACTTGATATTAACCATGTCCTTGAGTCCCTTTATATGCGAAAATTGCTTGGGCAACCTCTTGGACAACAGGGCCTGCACAAGAGCTTCTTTGTTGAAGACGTTGCCGAGGAGATCGATGACGCAAGGCTCAGCGAGAGGCTCGTTGGACAGAGCACAGTTTAACCATTTGGAGAGTCTCTGCTCGTTCGGGTCGACCTTATCAGGTTTCTTCTCAGCGTACATGTTGAGGTAGCAGTCCCGAGACTCGGCACCCGTGGCCCCGCCGTCTCCTCCGCCGCCACGGAGCCGAGGGTAGAGAGTGAGTGTCGAGACTGAAGGAACATCGGAAACTGAGATCCGTGAAGAGCTATCCAACGGCTTTCCATTGAGAGCGAAGCAGAATTCAGAGAAGGATCGATGCAGCGATGATTCGAGCAAGGAGTGGAGGGCGCTTAGGGTTATAAGAGAATGGGTTGGATCCAATCTCAGGGACAGGGATTGATGACCGAATGGAGATCTGAGGAGGATCTGAGGATGGCGTTGCATGATTGTCGAAGCTAGGGTTTCCGATCGGACTTTGCTTCGTCGGGAAGAGATTGGGGAGAGGAAAAGTATATGATCACGCGTACAGATTATATGATCGGTCAGCGGGCAGAGGAGAGGAAAAGTATATGGGCTTTCAGGCCTGTAATTGAAAAGGCCCAATAGGTGAGGCTTCAGTTTCGATAAATATAAATATTTTGATAATATACAAATGCAAGTTGTTTGGACGTTTGAAAGTTGTGTTCCTTATCTATGACATTACACATGATTTTCTCCATCGATCATTTTCAGATTTTCTCCTACGGATACAGTGTCTCATCCAACAGAAAATACTCCCAAAAGCTTAGAAGACAATGCATGATAGCTTTGAACCTTAAGACATACAGATAGGGTTGAAAGGGCAGTCCTTGTGGCCATACAGATAGGGTTGACAGGGCAGTCCTTATGCCTAGAGACATATGTCTCGAAGATCATAGATTGCATGTACAACCTTCAAAAAACATGATCGGCTCATCACAAAGCTTGCAATTTCGCATGCAAAGGGGGATCAAGTTGCTGGGAGAGCCCTTGACTTGGTACGTTTCTAATAGTCCAACCATAGCTATTTGCTATACACGTTACATATTAGAGTACCGGAAGGGTTTCATCCATATCTGAGGTAGATCTCCATAGTGGCCACTTTCCACCCCTATACACGATCCCAAATTCCTCTCATATGAAAACATCGAAAGATTCTACTCTATAGATCAAGTTATTCCTTTATTTCCAAATTCTCTGCAAAGTCCGAAAAGGAAGACTGTATTCAGTGATGACTATTGCTATTTTCCTCATAGACTAAATGAGAAAGTCCAAAGGAAACCAATTCACACGATTCATCATCAAATGCTGCAATTTTGGGTCACATATTGCAGAGAAGGAAGAAAGAAACATGTGGTCACCTAACTAGGTATCGGAAGGAGTGGCCTTGAAAGTGTAAGGCTGAGGAAGTGACATCGGACCTTTCCTGGAGTCTCCATCGTCCAAAAGCCTCTGAACCCTCTTGTTCCGACAGTACTGCCTATCGAAATGTTTCACCTTAAGAATCCCAAAACAAAAGACCATTCATTACTCATCAATCAATGAAAACTTAAAATTAGGATTTCCACCTAGTGACAAAGGTGTGTGACCATGTTACTTCAGGGAAACCGAAGGGAGACACGGTTACTTGGAATTCTGTCTTTTGTCCATAGCACCGTGTGGAAGGTGTTGTTTGGAAAGGTAGGCATTGTCCAATTGAAATAGTTTAATCTATTCAATGCAATCGGCTGCTTGATATTAAGTCTTACTACGGCATAGGTTGCTGACTCCCTTGAGAAAGGGACAGAACATGAAGATGAGTATATGATCAGTGAGAAGGAGCTTCTGGTGAACAGGTTAGGGTCAATTCCATCTGTTACTCTAAACACTTTGAGGGATGACTGTTGCTTTAAAGCATGGATGTTGATGTCAGGTTCATTTCAATTCCAAAAGACATGGGAACATTCAACTGCGGGGCATTTGCAGCTGGGATAGTAAAGGTGAGTACTCCCTCCCTGGCATGAATTACAGATCACACGAGCTCTGGATGGTGAGTACTCCCTGGGATAATCAGCTGTGTGTTGTTTATCTACTCTATATATGCAGGGTGTTCTGGATGGTGCAGGCTTTCCTGCGGTTGTAACGGCTCATTTTGTGCCCATTGAAGGACAACAACGTCCTCGGACCACCATCTTGATAAAGTTTGCTGAAGAGGTTAGTTAGTACACTGCTCGAGTCTAGAGTATATATATGTATATATATGGTGATAAGTTTTAGTGTATATATGTATATATGTTGATGAGTTTTAGTAAAAGCATTGCCCTGATTCCCATATTTCTCTCATCTGGTAGGTTTTGAAAAGAGAGGCGAGATTAGGTTGATGTCTCATATACTTCCTCGCATGTCACTTCTTTGTGTTCTTTAGTAAGATGGCCATGGACGGATTTTTTTGGGGTACGAGCTGAGTGATGATTTGTATCAAACTGTTTTGATGTCTCATCTCATATACCCAGAGGATTGATGATTTGTATCAAACTGTCTCATATACCCTGAGAATTGATGAAACTGTTTTGCCTAATCTTCCATTTCGTGTCAAAGAATTCTGAGGCAGGATGGAGCAGCTTGTGATGGTTCATCTGCAGAAGCGCCTATGAACTGTCAAATTGTTGCTGTCAAAAGCACCGCTAGTACTTTGCATCTTCTGAAAGTAAACGGCACCTTAAGTAAACCAGTGCATGAACATATTAAATATCAGAGGGCGTGTCTTCTGTGGCTGCACCATGCTCGTTCATGCCATGCTGCAGAAGAAAAGTGTGGAATAACACACTGTTCTTTTTGACAGTTCATAGGCGCAGTCAGTCTGCAGATGAACCATCACATCTGCTCCATCCTACCACAGAATTCTTTGGCAAGAAATGGTTTATGTTGCTATCTTATCAAACTGTTTTGATGGCCATGGACGAGTTGATGTCTCATATACCCTGAGAATTGATGATTTGTATCAAACTCTTTTGCCTAATCTTCCATTTATCGGTGGTTTGAAAGATGTATAAACTTGACCACGCATTCATGTGTTCTTAATATTGATGATTACTTTACATAAATTGGAAATGTGAATCAATAGGGTTGTTTATTAAGTGCAAAGCTAAAATACATGGCAAGCAAAAGTGAAGAGAGAGGAGCGGATCAGTTCCTGCCCAGCGGCAGAGACCTGCAACTGTAGGTCTCCTTGAAATCCGATTTCTTGGATGACGTAAATATTGAAGCGTACACCTCCTTGGTAGCATTGGCCGGCGCCATATCCGCAGCCCTAAACTTCTTCACAGCCATCCCAACCGCAGCCTTGCAGTTCCCTTCGAGTCCACGCTTTGCAGCTGTTTCTCCGATTTTGCCTTTCTTGGATGCGCCTTTTTTCTCTCTGACCTTGCCTTTCTCCTCCTCCATCCTCTTCCTCAGGGCGTCCACTTCCTCCTCTGTACCGTTGATTGCTATCTTATCAGACTCCGTGAACTCCGTGTGACAGACCAAGCACGATGAAGACTTCACTTCCTTCAAGGCCTTGGTGCTCAGCACGTGCCCGCAGCCCCTCAGTGCCAGGAACTTGTACTTTCCGTTGAACTCGAGCCCTGAGACCGGGCAATGGAACTGAGCCCTGCAACTGTCTCTGGTGGATTGATCGGACCCAGAGATTGGGGTGAACTTGATATTAACCATGTCCTTGAGTCCCTTTATATGCGAAAATTGCTTGGGCAACCTCTTGGACAACAGGGCCTGCACAAGAGCTTCTTTGTTGAAGACGTTGCCGAGGAGATCGATGACGCAAGGCTCAGCGAGAGGCTCGTTGGACAGAGCACAGTTTAACCATTTGGAGAGTCTCTGCTCGTTCGGGTCGACCTTATCAGGTTTCTTCTCAGCGTACATGTTGAGGTAGCAGTCCCGAGACTCGGCACCCGTGGCCCCGCCGTCTCCTCCGCCGCCACGGAGCCGAGGGTAGAGAGTGAGTGTCGAGACTGAAGGAACATCGGAAACTGAGATCCGTGAAGAGCTATCCAACGGCTTTCCATTGAGAGCGAAGCAGAATTCAGAGAAGGATCGATGCAGCGATGATTCGAGCAAGGAGTGGAGGGCGCTTAGGGTTATAAGAGAATGGGTTGGATCCAATCTCAGGGACAGGGATTGATGACCGAATGGAGATCTGAGGAGGATCTGAGGATGGCGTTGCATGATTGTCGAAGCTAGGGTTTCCGATCGGACTTTGCTTCGTCGGGAAGATATTGGGGAGGTGAATGAATGAATGTATGCATAACCATTCACGCGTACAGATTATATGATCGGTCAGCGGGCAGAGGAGAGGAAAAGTATATGGGCTTTCAGGCCTGTAATTGAAAAGGCCCAATAGGTGAGGCTTCAGTTTCGATAAAATATAAATATTTTGATAATATACAAATGCAAGTTGTTTGGACGTTTGAAAGTTGTGTTCCTTATCTATGATATTTTACACATGATTTTCTCCATCGATCATTTTCAGATTTTCTCCTACGGATACAGTGTCTCATCCAACAGAAAATACTCCCAAAAGCTTAGAAGACAATGCATGATAGCTTTGAACCTTAAGACATACAGATAGGGTTGAAAGGGCAGTCCTTGTGGCCATACAGATAGGGTTGAAAGGGCAGTCCTTGTGGCCATACAGATAGGGTTGAAAGGGCAGTCCTTGTGGCCATACAGATAGGGTTGAAAGGGCAGTCCTTGTGGCCATACAGATAGGGTTGAAAGGGCAGTCCTTGTGGCCATACAGATAGGGTTGAAAGGGCAGTCCTTGTGGCCATACAGATAGGGTTGAAAGGGCAGTCCTTGTGGCCATACAACCTTCAAAAAACATGATCGGCTCATCACAAAGCTTGCAATTTCGCATGCAAGGGGGGATCAAGTTGCTGGGAGAGCCCTTGACTTGGTACGTTTCTAATAGTCCAACCATAGCTATTTGCTATACACGTTCCATATTAGAGTACCGGAAGGGTTTCATCCATATCTGAGGTAGATCTCCATAGTGGCCACTTTCCACCCCTATACACGATCCCAAATTCCTCTCATATGATTATTTTGTGAAACATCGAAAGATTCTACTCTATAGATCAAGTTATTCCTTTATTTCCAAATTCTCTGCAAAGTCCGAAAAGGAAGACTGTATTCAGTGATGACTATTGCTATTTTCCTCATAGACTAAATGAGAAAGTCCAAAGGAAACCAATTCACACGATTCATCATTAAATGCTGCAATTTTGGGTCACATATTGCAGAGAAGGAAGAAAGAAACATGTGGTCACCTAACTAGGTATCGGAAGGAGTGGCCTTGAAAGTGTAAGGCTGAGGAAGTGACATCGGACCTTTCCTGGAGTCTCCATCGTCCAAAAGCCTCTGAACCCTCTTACAGTACTAGTACTGCCTATCGAAATGTTTCACCTTAAGAATCCCAAAACAAAAGACCATTCATTACTCATCAATCAATGAAAACTTAGGAATTGGGACTCCGATCCCGATCTCGGAGGCTTTTCTGTGAGATTCCTTCTCCAGACACGAGTAAAAAGCGTCTCTAGCCTAAGTTTGAGCGAATTGATCAGGGAGAGTAAAGGAGACCCACCGATCCAATCTCGGAGGCTTTTCTGTGGGATTCCTTCTCCACACACGAGTAAAAAGCGTCTCTAGCCTAAGTTTGAGCGAATTGCCCTAAATCAGGGAGATAACAACACAGGAAAAAATATAAGAGAGATGGAAATGAAAAAAGATGAGAAAAAAACCTTGTAGCAAGAGTCTCTAGCTTTGAGAAGCACGTCGGAGTGAACCTGCGTAGCCTCGTCAAGCGCCATGGATGAGATGAGGGAAGAGCCGAGATCGGAGGAGGGAGGGAAAGTGCGGGTGATTGGGGCACATTACAGAGTGAGTAAAACAGGCCCATTAGAGACATAATGAAAGAGGACAGGGCCCGTTAAAAGATACGTTGTTAAAAGGTCTAGACCCATTATGATAAGTGAAAGAGGCCAGGCCCATAATGTAAGATATTGAAAGAGCATGCCCATTATAAGATGTTAAAAGGCCGAGACCCATTATGAGATAAGAATGAAAGAGGAACAAGCCCATTATAAGATAAATAGTTTAAAGGCCTATACCCATTATGCAATTGAAAGAGTACCAGGCCCATTATAAGATAAATAGTTTATAGGCCAAGGCCCATTATAAGATAAATAGTTTATAGGCCTAGGCCCATTATAAGCTGTTTAAAGGCCTAGGCCATTATGAGCTAAGTGTGAAAGAGGACCAGGCTCGTTAAAATTTAAATAGTTAAAAGGCTTAGGCCCATTTTTAGAGATTGAAGAGGACTAGGCCCATTATAAGATAAATTGTTAAAAGGCCCTTATGAGAATGAGAGAGTGAAAGAGGAGCAGGCCAATTATAATATATAGTTAAAAGGCCAAGACCCATAGTGAGAGTGAAAGAGGACCAGGCCCGTCATAACCATGTCCATTATAAGAAAGGCCTATGCCTACTATTAGATAGTGAAAGAGGACCATATCCATTATAAGATAAATAGTTAAAAGGCCTAAGTCCATTATGAGAGAGAGTGAATAGGAACTTGCCGATAAATGGTTAAAAGGTCCGAACCCATTATGAGATGAGGGAGAGAGAGTGAGAGGCCTATTCACTTCGTGAATCATAGTTGGATGGATAAATATTTTTGATGGGATATGAAATTTACTTTACTACTACAAACAAACGATTTCATCTCAGTAACTTATTATATGTATGTGTAAATAAAACAAGTAAGAAAAGTAACGTGAAGGGTGGTTTTGTTTAGAGGGATTTCTTGAGTTTGTTAGGTATGAAAATACGATTAGATTTAGAGGGCATTTGTTTCCGCACTACTAGGACCCTTTTAGCTTGCTCTATTTCTTCTTCCTCTGGCTCATCCTCCTCTTCATCCTTTGGGTATCCACCGCAGTTGCCTATCATCCTTTCTTGGTAATATCTCAAAGCCACCAATAGCATAAACGCTGCCCATATCAATCCACTATTGTCAAACTTATGAAAATATTTCATTCCCAAAATGGGTGTAAAGAGAAAGGGTGTGTGTGTACCAGCCCAAAGGCGTGCAACCACAGAAGAAAGATTCCAGACGAGAAGGAAGAATGCCAAGGCCACGGCCTTCTTGTGCGTACATGAATCCCAAGCGTCTCTAAATCTCCTCACCCAGAATTCACCTACCAATTACCCCACACACTTTACAGTTATCACGTGAAAACATTAAGTCTCACCTTTCAAACGTAAAAAAGATTCGTCATGTTCAGAATGTGTCAGAACCCTATGCTGCGATTAGACTCTATCTATACGTAAAAAGATATGTAGAGAGAGAGAGAGAGGTCGGTGTGTTACCGTAAGCTGACAAGTAGGTTGAATACGAGGTGAAGATTTTAGGGACAGTAAATAGTAGAAAAAAGCCTGCATTCACAGTCATGTTGTTCTGTCAGTCAGTCTCCCCCCATTATTAATATCATCAATATAAAAGGAATAAAGAGAGAGAGATACCCAATTTAGACATCTTCCAGATGGTGATAGAGGAGCCACACCTGGCCAGAACGAACAGCACCACTCCCATCTGCCATTTCCTTCTTTTAATTTCTCACCAATTTCGTTTAAGTATGGACTGGCTCTAAATTAAAAACTCAAAGCAAAAGAAAAAGACCTTGATAGTGGTGGAGGGGTCGCCGGAGAAAAAGGCTCTGAGTGTGAGGAGGAACTCGTCCAGGTAAGGCAGAATCACTCTGACCATCTTTATCACTTCTTCTTCCCTCACCATCTTTTCCGCTCCGTCCCCTCTCTTCCTCTCCTCTCTGTGCGTCTCGCCTCTGTCCACATTCGCATAATTATAACCATCATCATCATCATCATCAAAGCTATATAAACAAGAGTAGCTTCACCTGTGGATCATTGATCTGATGATGAATCTTGCGGCCAGATAGAGGAGGCCCATGTACGCTACCACAGATATCAAGCTGAAGCTGACATCCTTGGCGTAGGAAGAAGAGACAATGAGGAACGTTCCCATCCCGAAAACGAGAGCCGACCTTGATACCTCTCTCCACATCACCAGATCCACTGCATTAATAATCCATTTCACAATTACCTCTCACTCCTATTCTATCAAATCTTTCATTATGTTTCTCATGGAACAATAAACATTCAACGACGACCTTCCTATGTATTTATTATCATCAAGGTACGCTTTCGTCATTTATCTTCAAAAGATTAAAAACAGAGCATATCAAGATCTCGAAAGTCTCACCTAGACTCTGTAATTTACTCTGAGATTGAGGGAAGCTCTGTTCGGTGGGAGTAGGATTTTGGGGAACCGAGTCAACGGAAGTGGCTCTTTGAATTACCGGAGGCGCGACTTTATCGACGGCGGAAGAACACGGACTTGTTCTACCGCGAAATTGATTATAACTCTTAATATCCGCCACGAGTCTGTCGTTTGTCTTTTCGATCACATCCACGCTCTCCTTCTCCACTTCTATCTCTTCATCTACTTCTGCATCGTCTCCTTTGACTTCTTCATCCTCTTTGTCTGCATCGTCTCCTTTGACTTCTTCATCCTCTTTGTCTGCACCGCCATTGTCAATCCCTTCATCGGCACCAAACCCCTTGACCTCATCATCTGGATTCTGCGGCTTGTCTTCTAAGAGTTCGTATTTGTCGTCTTCTCCAGCATCTGGTTGCTGCTTCATATCTTCCAAGTTCTCACCCGGGCTGGAACTCACTTTTCTCAGAGGGGTTGATTCAAAATCATCGGATTTGTGGATATCATTGCACAATTCTGATCGGGTCTTCCTGACCGGACCGGGGGTCCTCTCGTTTGCTTCCTTGGAATCGGATCTCGCCTTCTTCACCGACACAGGCGAAGTCTTCTCCTTTACCTCGCTAAACCCAGACTTGGATCTCCTCACCGGAGTGACAGCCTCCGATCTCACCTTATCACTCTGGACTGGACTCTTTTTCGTGTGAAGCAGAATGTTGGATCTGGGTCTCGTGAGCTTCAGAGGGGTTCTCCGGCACTGATCCTCGCATGGATTGGCTCTGCTTCTACCAATCTGAACTGGGCTCTCCTCGTCTCCGGAATTCCAAGTCCGTCTCTTTCCGGTGGCTGCCACTGCACCGTCCTCCGGCGAAGGAGACCCATTGTTGCTAATCTTGACGTTTGGTTCACAACCGTCATTGCGATCGCCGGTGGCATCGACAGTGTAGGCAGTAAAGATGGCGTTTTTGACAGGGTTGCTGTGCATTCTGGTATGCCAGACAGAAGCTGTCCTAAGAGCAGTTGTGGTGGTAGTTTCCATGATCGGAGCTTGAGGAGGCTTGAAGTCGTTGTCTAAGGGGCCATGTGTGGTGAAGCAGTAATGATAAAGCGTGAAGGTCAAGGAAGTGGGGGTTGGTGAGAGAAATGGAGAAGAGGATGACAGAGACAGCAATCCGAAGGAGAATCAAATACAAAAGTGATGACTTGGTAGAGTGAAGCAGAGAGTGAATGTCGTTGTCTATACGTTGAGGAGGAGGAGGAAAGCATAGGTGTAAACAAACAGAGAAAAGAAAAGAAAAAAAAAAGAAATGTAGACGAAGGATCTTTTTTTAATAAATAAAAAGCCTTTTAAAACAAATCAAAATGGATAGTTTATCTCTTTTTTTCTAACGTGAAAGGAACATCTTATCTAATCCTTTGCAGACGTAATGATGATCATTTTAAAGGAAAAGCTTTCTTCTTTGTATTATGTATATACAATACAATTATCAAGAAAGATGAATAATTTTGATTTGGTTATTGTTGAAATGGATGGATTAGATCCCAAAACAAGATGAGTGTTACAAAGTGTCATTGGTCTTCGTATTGTCAGTCTTACTATCAAACAGAAGAAGCTTTCGTCATGTGTTGGTAGCATCATGTGTTCATAATAACTACCATCCCCGGTGGCCGTCGGCCGTACAATACAATCTCAAGGCAAAAGGGGAAAGCATCAGATAACGTGGAGGGCACGTGACTCGTGGCACGCCTCCCTATGTGACACCTACTCTATTTTTCTTTTATTATTCTTTATAGCCATCTTCCTTCTCGTCATTTGATTTGTTTTTTTCTTCTGCTTCTTCTTCCAACGTCAAGATGAGTTGAATCTTGGTGTACATCCCCAGACAAGCTTCACTTCAATTCAACAATGCTTATTATGCTTCTCCTTCACCAAACCTTTCTACATTCCTTATCCCGTTTTGCTGTTTTTGATTTTTTCAGTTTCACCTGCCTTCTTGGCATCTGCTTCCAGCTGTTTGCAATTCTCTTCATGGGCGTGATTGAAGAGTCTGACAAAGTTTATCAGAGTAGAAACAACTGCCAAAAAAAAAACACATAATAAAGCTATAGACTATATACATACTAAAATTGCAGAGTTGGATTTATATATAAACCTTGTTCGAAAGGGCATTTAGCTGGATCTTCACCGAAATAGAGAATCAAGGCATCCACGTTTCTACCCTGAGGTGAAATGAGTCTGTGTTAGGGAATGTTGAGATGATGAGAGTGTTAGGGAAGAACAAACATACCACCCCTGAATACAGAGAAGCCAACGACCTCACTTCTGCTTCCGCAAAATGAAGAAACTCCTTCACCCTCTGAATATATATATATAATTCACAGATTCAAACAACCTTTCTACCAAACAAATGTGACAGGGCTTTGGATATTACCCTGTGGAAGTTATGCGAAATCGGACCATCATTTTCAGACATGGACAGTTCCTGTACGATCTTCTCCAGACCTTTGTTTATTGCTTGCATTTCTTCCGCCAAATATTTCAGTTGAATCTGCATCCAAAACTCACACCATAATCATCATCATCATCATCCTCTTCTAAATCACAAAATTACTACCAACCTTTGTTGCAGGCTCCAGCGACGACAGATCTTTTGAAAAATCTAAAACCTCTGGGAGTTTCTCGGCCAGAACCTATGAGGAAGGAGGAGGAGGAGGAGGAAGGCCATCAGACTATGAGAGCAAAGTAGTATGAATCCATCACATCCTAATCTGTATTACCTTGCACAAGTAATGCATCAGTGTCATGCGATTGTTGCGTGCGCGCGTCTCACTCAGTTTTGGTAGACTATCCAATCTAAATCCAATTGCAGCACCTGCACACAACGAAAGTGATAACAGGCAAGAAGAAGGAGAAGAGGGACCAACTTTTAAGTTCAACTCACCCCTAGCAGTTCCCTGGTTAAGAGCGTTACCGAGGGATAAGATTGTCTGCATTATACTTTTGAATTTCACAGAATTCTTGATCTGATGAAAAGAAACAAGGTAAATTAATTTGAAAGAATTCTTGATCTGATGAAAAGAAACAACTACCTGTTCAGCTGCGGAGTTCACGATGTTAAGGCTGTTTCGGAGTTCAGAAACCTACAAAAGTCGTTCACAATTAAGTACCAAACTGTAAACTCGGGAGGGATATATTGGCATTTCAGACCTGAGAACGGAACTGCATCTTGAATGAAAACACTCTGAGCTTCGTCTCTACTCGTGGAACTTTTATCATCTCTAAGAAGAACTGTCCAAAAATGTTCAAGGGGAGTCAGGCTTTGAAGGATACTCCATGAATACTAAAACATTTCCAAGTTTTTTGGTACCATTTCACACTTTCCAAGCTTGTCCTTATCACCAGTGTAACTCTGGGCATGGAATATATGCACAGACAGACAGACAGACAGTGAGATTATCGTTTGAATGAACAGACAGACAGACAGTGAGATTATCGTTTGAACGAACAGACACGTGAATGCGAGAAGAAATGAACTGCCCAAGCTCTACTTTCTTTATACCTTTACTTGTTCCATTTCTTCTTTGGTTGGACAAAACTTAATTAGGTTTTCCACCTGATCTGCATCAAGTGCTGACTCCTCCAGGTTAAGCACTGCGTTCTGTCATTGTTTTCACACACAATCAACATATAAAAGCACTAGGATTCATTTACTAATACACAGAACCCCGTAAAGCATGAGGTACCGTCAAATCCTGCAAAGGAACTTTCACTTTCGAAAGCATAATCTCGCAGTTGTATGCTCGCCTGTGCTCAATCTGCAAATCAAAGATGCTGTTTCAAATTCAGCTGTCGAACCTTAGCTTTACATGAACAAGCACAGAATGACACAGTAACTATTGAACGTCGCTTAATTACCAATTGGACTTTCTCAGATTTAGGTCCACGAGAGGTACTAAGTTTCCCACTTTGCTCTGTGTTTGGAGCAGATGCCGAGAAGAGAGTTTCAAGCTCGGTCATGTCAATCTCAGGAGCCCTACATTGACATGTTAAATCATAAATGATACAAGAGAAGAGACCAGAAGACCAGAGTCATGAGTAGCAGATAGTACATACTTGGTAACTTCACCAGACTTTTGCGTTTCAGCCCATAAACTCCCTTGGACAGCCCTCGTCAGTTTCAACCAATGCAACGGCTTTAACTTTCTGCTTTGATGACTCTTTGAGTTAACAGAGCGTAAAATCCTTCCCTTTCCTGATGGTGGAGCAGGCGTAGGAGGAACACTTGTACCCATCTTAGCAGCAGGAGGAGGAGGGGGTACCGATGCTGCTTTATTCTGACTTGATGATGAGATAGGAGCAGGTGGTGGAGGTGGTGGTTTGGGCGACGGACTTACGCTTGAGCCTGTGCTTCCTCCAGAAGGATTAGGAGGTGGTGGCGGGGGAGGAGGCGCAATTTTACTAACTGTATTCCCATGTAAATGTGGAATTGGAGGCGGGGGAGGGGGAGGTACCACTGGGGGTGGTGGAGGAAGAGTGATTCCTGGGACAGAATTCTCACCCGTATAAAGGGAAGAAAAGGCTGGGGCAGGAGGAGGTGGTGGTGGTGGTGGCACAGATTTTCCTAAACCTGAAACCACATTACCAGAGGTTTCCTTGAGTGATGAAGTAATAAGAGGAGGAGAAACTTGCAAGACATTTGGAACAAAGTTAGCAGAAGAACCTGGTGAAGGTGAAATGGTTGTATTTGAAGACTGAGAACAAGAAGCAGCAGCAGCAGCAGCAGGAGGAGGAGGCGGTTTTATTGGAGGTCTCTGAGATGTGGGAAGAATAGTTGAGCTCACAACTGATGTCTCTGCCTGTTTGAGTGAATGCCTTGAACCTTCATCGGCATCAGTTGCAGGTGGAGGAGGGGAAGAAGATACTTGTGTTAGAGCTGAGTGGGGTAGTGCGGGAGGAGGAGGAGGAGGAGGAGGTGGCGGTGCTGAAGTTGAGACTGATGTGGCTAGCCCTTGATGTTGCATTGCAGGAGAAGTTGTGTTCAGGCAAGTCGCCTCTGCAATCTGTGGACGGGCAGGTTGAGGCACGAGAGGTGTAACAGTGGCACTGTGATGCACCAGCTTGAGAAAGGATGAATCAGATGTATCCACCTTAGAAGCAATTTGGACGACAGTGTGCAGATCTTCAGCAACAAACTTGCTGTTTGCATCAGCAGATGAAGGTAGTGATTCAACCTCTGAGACTGAAGAGAGTGTGATCTTTGCATTATTCTCTAGCACAGCCTGTTTCACAATATTATGGATATGTTTTGGGCTGAAGGCATGTAGTCGAGGGCTTGTGGCCACAATTTGATTATGATTCCGGTCTGTCTTTTCTTGGACAGCATTTGCAATGGCTAAATGCTGAAGCATATTGCGGGTGGCATCCGTCTGATCCACCCAATCAACTTGATTGAAAATCTCATGAACTTTGGAAAAAGCTTCGATGGGAAGGCCGTCCTTCTCTTCCAAGAGTGAAAAGTCCATCAAAGCAACGGAAGAGGCAGCATCCATTTCCGAGAAGAGAAGCTGGGCAGAGGAAGTGATGAGGGCATGGCCGAAGAGAAGGGATGTGGGTAATATATATATATAAGAGAAAATGAAAAGAGATACCTCAACCCTGAAGCCCTTTGGGAATCGGTCTTTGGCGTCCCATAATGTGTCAACCTCATCACGGTTAAGCATCAAAATGTTTGACCTGATGAATGCAGTGTTGAACACAACTCTGAACATCATAACCTCTTTTTCCATGTCATCGTTTAAACTGAGGCATTCCACGACAATATCGCCTTGGACATGGCAATTGATGTCAATTTTAACAAGTTCGCATTCTGCCTGCAATTCCCAAACAACATACCTTGAGAGATCTAATAGCACACTGATGGGCCAGATTAATGTATGTAGAGCAAAGCCATTACCTGTTTGAACAGCCGTAAATGTTTCCCTTTCTTGGGAGTTGAGTACAACAGTTTGGGGGTTTTATCAGCAGCAAGCAAAGGATCCTGTCCGTAGATTCGGAAGATTGGACGGCAGCCTCCCTGTCCATCAAACTCGGGGATGAATCTCATAATAACACAGTCCATGGTGAGAGCCCTATCCAGCGGAGGCCATTCAGACACCAAATTCCTTCTCGACACATATTGTAGATAGCGTAACTGAGAAGGGACTGGGTTCAACGGCGAGAGAAAATGCAGAAGCTCACGCGGAGCCTGCTTGTAAATCATGTCCAAGGTCTTGTACTCACTGTTGTACTGCCTCCGGTATATAAGGAGGGCGGCTAACATGAAAGCTAAAACAGGCCAAGCCCCACGTTCGCAGTGCATTAGTAGCAAGTTATTAGGGCCAAGCGAAAGCCAACTTTCACTTGATCTCAGAAAATGGTGCATCACCTCCATAGACAACAACGGACAGCCTTCGTAGTGCCGAGGATAATCCATTATGGTCATGTCGTACTCGGACAAAACATCACCCATCTGACTTCCACTCCCAACCTCATGGAAATTAAACACGAGAAATGAAGCTTCCGGGAAATGTTCCCGCAGTTGCGTCACAACCCCTCCCGTATAAGCTTTGTAGTTGTCTTCTTCCCAAGCATCCGTAGAGAAGCAGCAATCGAACACTACATACAGACGGAGAGCATTGTTGTCAGTTCAAAGTTAACCCTCCATATCTTCACATCATATTCAAGACCGATCAATGGCCAAAGGCCTCTTTATGGATTGGATCAGTCTTCTTGGTGGGTATCGATATAATCATATAAGTGACGCCTCGCACAATCTGAATACATAGAAACGGCGCAATGTCTACAAGTAGAGCTATATAAATGGAGATCGAGGGAATAAAATTGCCAGCAACCAACATGTGAATGAAACCCAGATTTCAGAGGTTAAATCAGACGAGAAGAATCGGAGAAACTGACCGAAAACTTGGTCGCATATCTCAAGCAAACCATCGGGAGGTTTCCGGTAGAACAATTTGCGAAACAACGCCATTTATCGAAATCCTCTATACTCTTCAATCGGATCCTCGCCGTAGTTTGTCTAAGGGACTCGAAGGGATCGGCACCCGTTTGAGACCGTGATTAATGCGAAGCTGCTTGGCTTTTCGAGTCTGAACGGATCGAAAGGTTCGTCAGACGAGTTATTGTTTAATCTTAATGAATTAATTAAATGGATTAGTCTTTGTTTGTGCAAGAAGAAGTTAGCTGGTTGGCGCGCTTTATGACGTGGATCCCACGACCAGCCGCCATAAACTCGAGCGTCTCGGTCTGCTTCTGACACGTATCGCCCGACACACGTGTCCGTTTGTCTCTGGGAAATTTTGGATATGAAGGCCCATTTGAAGATGGGCTTTTTGTTTGAGGCCCATAATGGACCGACGGGTCCACGTCATTATGAAACAGCGTTTCTTTTTGATAAGGAACAAAGAAAATCTGTCCGTGTCCATGCATGGCTGGTTGGGTCTTTGTTAGGGTTTTAGTAGTGCGTCTGTCAGCTGCCTCTTCTCCTCGCTTCCCTCAGATGTTCGATTGATCTTCTCTGCATTTTTCTCTCTGAGAAATTATCCCCAGATTCCTTTTGTTTTTGTTTTTTTTTTGCTTTGATTACCCATATTTTTCGGTGGAATCTGTAATGAGCAGCATGGAGTTTAGGATTCAGAGGGATCAGGATCCGCCCAACGGTTCTTGCGCTGCTTCTTCTTCTTCCACACCCGCCGTATTTAGGAAGATCGAGTTTCATCTCGCCAGGAAACCCTTCAAGGGATTCTCGAATGGCGGTTCCGATTTCAAGATCGAGACGCTGAATCCAGTCTCTGCCAATGAATGTCCTGCCTCCTCCACGCCCATCAGAAGACCCGACGCCTCCGATTTTCGGGAGACGGGGTTTGATCTGGAGCTCAGTTTCAACGTCACCTTCCGCAAAATTGTGAGTCGTCACTGACTCTGTATCGCTTCATGTTATCTCTAGGCTTTGTGCTACTGTGTTGCAAATCATAGTAAAATTAGTTCCGGCTTGGATGGTTCAGGGAAAATATTTCACTTTTTGATCGGTTAATTGAGAGAGAATATGTGCCTGTAAATGTGATCCAGGGTGCTGGTTTGGAGAATCTGGGGAATACGTGCTTTCTTAATTCGGTATTGCAATGTTTGACATACACCGAGCCCTTGGCTGCTTACCTGCAAAGCGCTGCGCATCAAAAGTCATGTAAGTTGCTTTTGCTTTGACTATGGCCTAAAGCTTTCATCTGTCCTTTCATCTGGTTCTGTAGAGTTAGACCTGTGGCTGCATCATATGAACACGGGGGAGGACGTCGGCCATGCCCGAAGTTGTATTCTTGTCTTGGTATCTCATATTTTCATTTCAAATGTAATGTGTAGGCCATGTTGCTGGGTTTTGTGCGTTATGTGCTATTCAGAAACATGTTCGAACTGCTCTACAAGCAACTGGAAGAATATTAGCTCCGAAGGATTTGGTCTCGAACTTACGATGTAGGCTTCTCAGAGTCCTTTTGCTTGCGTTGGTACGATGTTGCCATGTTTTTACATTACTAATGAGCTTCATATGGATTCTCAACGTCTTGTGTAGGCATATCCCGCAATTTCAGAAATTGTAGACAGGAGGATGCTCATGAATACATGATCAATTTGCTGGAGTGCATGCACAAGTGTTGTTTACCTTCTGGTGTACCAAGTGAGTCGCTGGATGCTTACAAGAGCAGTTTGGTGCACAAAATTTTTGGTGGCCGCCTTCGTAGTCAGGTAAACTAGTCTGGTTTAGAATGTAGTTCATTATTTATTTGAATTCTCAGTGGCATTCATGACCTTCCTCATTTATATGTTACCAAGTTGAATGGATTGTTGAACTATCAGCCTGCCTTAATTTGTTATTGCAGGTGAAATGCACACAGTGTTCCCACTGCTCTGATACTTTTGATCCGTTTCTTGATTTAAGCCTGGACATTGCAAGAGCGGATTCATTGCAGAAAGCACTTTCTCACTTCACAGCTGTTGAGCTCCTAGACGATGGGGCAAAGGTTTACCAATGCGAACGGTGCAAGCAGAAAGTGAAAGCTGTCAAACAGCTCACTGTTTCTAAAGCACCTTATGTCCTGACAGTCCATTTTAAGCGGTTTGAAGCACATCGTTCCCAAAAAATTGACAGGAAAGTTCAGTTTGGGCCTACCATCGACATGAAACCCTTTGTTAGCAGTTCTTTTGTGAGTATTTTCTTGTCCTGGAAACCGCATTTATCTGGAGTCAATCGCGTGATCCCCGCCAAGTCAGTTTTATTTCAATGTTTTAATCTTTATCCTGCACTTAACAGGAAGGTGATCTGAAGTACACACTCTATGGTGTTCTTGTTCATTATGGTCGCAGCGTTCATTCTGGTCACTACGCCTGTTTCATTCGCACGTCAAGTGGCATGTGGTACTCCCTTGATGATAATAGGGTATGCTACCTACAACTCTAATGTTTGCAACTCGCAAAGAGCTGGTGTGATATTTTACCTGTTGCCAACAGGCTGTTGGTGTGAATTGCTCACTCATTGACATGGATGTATCGTTTCAGCACTACATGATTTTGTAGCAACGGGAAAAGAAGAATTAAAGATGGTTGATTTCTTATTCGACTTCGCGTTGCAGGTTAAACAAGTTGCTGAGAGGACTGTTTTCGAGCAAAGGGCTTATATGCTGTTCTATGTCCGAGATAGAGAACATGCTGTGCCAAAGAATGCAGCTGCAATAGTCCCGAAAGATAGCTCTAGAGAAAGAAGCCTTGCTGCAAATAAGGCCTCTTCAGTTATCTCGTCTAATTCAGTAAATGGTTATGGTTTAGTAGTCATTAAATCATGTGGTGTAGG